>JAUMHR010000056.1:18227175-18241138 GCA_032361145.1 Enteromius fasciolatus
AAAGAGCGGTTGAAGCGTCAACACAGGCACGGGAGATTGCCACAAATCCAGTACATGGCAAAGCTCCTGTTCAACACGGCACTGTGGATGCTCAGACTCAGGGAAGCGCTGGGGAAGCGCAAACTCAAGGAGGCGCTGTAGCTGTGGCTGCGGGGCAGGCGCAGGCTGTAGCTGTGGTTGCGGTGCAGGCGCGTCTGGTCCTCTGCTACTGGTTCCGGAGGTTCGGACCATCGCAGCAGATCCTCCGTTACATGCGGAGGAGGGTCGGGCCATGGCAGCGTGAATTCAGGCAGGCACTCAGGAGGCGCCAGTTCAGGCATGCGCACGGGAGGCTCAAGTTCAGGTTGGCGCTTGGCAGGCGCGGGTGCTGGCTTTTGTTCGGCAGGCGCGGGTGCAGGCTGGCGCTCGGGCGGCGAGGTGTTCGTCGGCCTCCGGCGAATTGCCAAGCAGGAACCCGGAAGCTTGGACACCGCTCCAAAGTACCGCTCGCCTGGTGTGGGGTACGGGGGCAGACCGCGAGACAAGCGGTCAAAAACAAAATCCCCCCACGTCATGCCGTTTTCTGTTTTTAGGTTCGTCAATCTGTAACGTGGTATCTCTAATGTGGTGTTGAGCAGGCGAAGGAGATCGCGGAATCAAAGTTTAAATAAAACAAAAGACTTTAATAAAGCAAACAAAAGTGTGGAGCAGTATCCATAAACGTACAACTACATAGCAAGAGCTAGACAAGGAAAACATTAGGGTAGCATATGGGTTGACGAACGACTAGAAACTAAAACACCACGACTTAAATACAAACATAGATTAATCACACACACCTGAACGAAATACACAAATTAACAAAACTAGGTCAGGAAAGCACATGGGGAGACCACATGGGAATCAAAACAAAACATCACATGACACGGAAACATAGAATGAAAACAAACTAGGAATGTTACAACTAAAAGCCCTGCTCCTCTCAGCCGCGCACTGAACAGAACAGACGCAGAGAGAGGTGTGTGCACGCTGAGAAAACAAGGGCTCCCGCTAGCGCGGCAGTACCGGAGACTTGCTGAGGTTTGTCCAAGAAGTCTCTAGATTTGTTGCTAGTCGCTTTTAGGGAAAAATGTCGCCAAGGGGTTCTGAATAGTCGCTAAATGTAGAGACAGGTCGCTAAATTGGCAACACTGAGTAGTGACAACAACAGAACAGACCGCAAAGAATGATCGGCACACTTGGGCTGATAGGAATTATATATATATATTAAATTCAATTAAAATAGAACTTAATTTTAATCTTTTATGTAGTACTAAAAGATAGTTAATACACATTCTCATCATCATCATCAACTTTATTTATAAAGCAGTTTAAAACAATCACAGCTGACACAAAGTGCTGTACTTTGAAACTAAAACAATCAGCATTCATAATAAAAAATAAACAAATACATTTATAAATAAATAAGTTATTAAGAAACTAAGTCTCACTGAGGCCAAAAGCCAAAGAAAAAAATGGGTTTTAAGACGTGATTTAATAGTTGACAGTGAAGGTGCCATTCTTCTATAGTTTTGGCGTCACAATAGCAAAAGCCCTGTCCCCTTTGATCCCTTCCTCCTGGATCTTGGTACTTTCAGGAGCAGCTGATCAGCTGACCTAAGAGACCGACAGGGTGTGTAGGCATGAAGAAGCTCAGATAGGTAAGGCGGGGCAAGATTTTAAAGGCATTTAAAAACAAACATAATAATTTTAAAATTCACTCAATAAGACATAGGCAGCCAGTGCAGTGAGGCCAGCACAGGGGTTATATGCTCACTTTTACAGGTTCCTGTTAACAGTCTCGCAGCGGCATTTTGGACCATGTGCAGACGTGAGAGTAACGACTGACTAACCCCAACATAAAGTGAGTTACAGTAGTCCAAACAAGAAGTAATAAAAGCATGGATCACTGTTTCAAAATGCTGCCTAGAAAGAAAATATTTCACTCTTGCCAGTCGCTTTAAATGATAAAAACTGGGCTTCACCACCGCTCTGACTTGGCTGTCCAATTTAAAATCACTGTCCAACTTAAAACTAAGGTCATTAACAACAGGTTTAAAATATACTTCCAAGGGTCCCAAATGAACAGAGGAGGACTCACAGGGACTACTGGGTCCAAACACCAAAACCGGTTTTCTTTTCATTAAAATTTAAAAAGTTTAAAGTCAACCAAGCTTTTATATCATCTAGGCATGTCAAAAGATGTTTTAAATAAATCACAATATAAATATAAATAAATATAGTAAATTTATCTATGTAGAGCTTGTGTAATTTAACATTTTACAAAAAAGGCTCACGTTTAAATTAATTGATTACCAGTTGAAATTAGTTAAAGTTAAAATCAATAAATTAAAAATGATAAAGAAAAAAACATTACAATAGTCCCTTTTCTGTTACTGCTCTCATAAAAAAAAAAAATTATTTGCAAGAAATAACAAGAAAAAATTTAGGAAAATATTTAGATCAATATGTCAGAATTATTCTAAAACTTTGAATTTAAAAACTTTTAAAATGATTTAAAATGAACTAAAACAGAATAGGAAATGAACATGCATAAAATACAGTGCCTAGCAATAATCATAATAACAATTAGCACTTACTAAATTTAGCAGGTAACATATTATAATGCCCCATGTGACAATAGTGTAGAATATCATTGCTTGACGTGTTTCTCATTGCATTTGAATTCACATGGTATTAAAAATAGTATGCCGTGTACAGTACAGTTTCTTTCTGCACCGCTAGATATGGGATAACTGTATGAAAGATGGGATGGGATAAAGGAGAGATGCTGACAGGTTTTATGATCTCACAGCTCAGTTTGGGAAGTGAGGAGGATCTGGCAGCCGATCTCCCTCTCACCAGCTTCCATATGGAGAGTGAGAGACCCCCGAGCATTGAGGAGACCCTACCCAGCCCCGCCGGATTGGAGGAGCAAGAGGAAACACAAGAACGACCGGATGGAGGACAGGAGGAAGAGGTTTCCAACAGGTATTTGGCTAATAAGTGAGGATCAATATGAACCTTGAAGACCTAAAAACTTATACTAATATTAATATTAACATATTAACTTATATGTTCAATGGGTTGATTGAAGAAGAAATTAGAATTATATTTCTTCAGGATCAGATATAATAATTATAAGCAAGCTAATATTTTTTGATTAATCATGCACAACACACACACACACACACAAAACCCCTAAAATATAAAAGTGCTTTTTCCCATTTGTGAACTGTCACCATTTGCTTTTAATGAAACAAAGTCAATTAATTTTACTAATAGACCTATCAGTCTACTAATTTCACTTATTGGCTCCACATTTCAAGTGAAATCTGTCAGTTTGACCTCCCATCACAAAATAGAATAGTACATTCCTTAGTTAGTATTCATCCATGACGCCAAAAAAATAAAGTGAACTGGAAAAGTTGTATTTGATTGCCCTCTGCTGGCTAACTGGTTTCTTGCAGCATATAAAATTATATGCATATTTGGTTAAGGTAAATATACAAATAAACCATCATTAGACTAGCACTAGCATTGCCTGCCTTATTTAACTTTTTATTTATTTTTTGCAGGGCTGTTGCTTTAAATTCTGGGCCCCCTGACTGTATATACGTCTGGGTCTCTGACATTAATTAAATTAATGCAAATGCACCAACATGAAGTGATACAGTTTAGTGAGCTTAATCTACCTTTATTACTTTGAAATCTATTTTTTATGTTGTTGAAAACTTGAAAAACAAGGTCCCACTTTATATTAAGTGTCCCTAATACCTTTGTACTTCCATAGTGACTAGAAGTGTATGCAGTATGTAACCACAGTGTACACACCGGTACATAGTATCTACTGCTGTAATATTTCTGTAACTTCACACATGTAACAACCCTCAGAATAATATGTGTGTAAGTACAAATGTGACATGTTAGGCTCAGTTTGACAAATTTATAGTTGAGAAGATGCAGCTAGTTTAATAATTATAATATTTTTTTTATTAATTTGTACATTAAGTGGTAAATGATATCTTTTAAAAGAAAAAACTTTTCAATCATTCTACATAAAATAAAATTTTATTAAAAGAGTTTTTGATGCAATACTCAATTGTAGGTCTCTTTTTACAGGTTCAGCCCTTCTCCAGAACCTGCCAGTATGACAACACGAGGCTGGTTTCGCAGGAAGCCCGTGCACCGGCTGGCTGGAGCCCAGCGGACTAGCTATGACCTACGAGAACGCATCTGTATAGGCAGCATGACAGCCATAGAGACTGCGGTGTACCAGAAAGTACCTACAGATGAGGCCGAAGCTCAGATGCTAGCCAGCGCTGATTTGGATGACATGAAAAGTAAGAAAAAACTCAATTCTGGAGAAGATGTGAAAATAACAGGACACTAATATTCACTGGTATTTGAGATATAAGATCAGTTTTACCTTTTCTTTTTTGATCACTGATATTCTTATGCACCTTTTCATATTTCTTCATATTTTATTTCCTCAAAATTAAAATACTAAGAAATATCCTAAAATAAAAGACATTTACATCAACACTGCATGTGAATTTAAACTTGATATTGTTATTGATTATACTTTTAATGCAGCTGTGATTATTTTATAATATGTAATATATAATATACACATACATACAATGTGTATGGAAAGTATTTAGACCCCCTTAAATGTTTTACTCTTTGTTATATTGCAGCCATATGCTTTAATCAAGTTCATTTTTTACACACAGCACCCCATATTGACAGAAAAACACAGAACTGTTGACAATTTTGCTGATTTATTAAAAAAGAAGACCTGAAATATCACATGGACCTAAGTATTCAGACCCTTTCCCCCGTAGAAGCACCTTTTTGATCTAATACAGACATACAGTCTTTTTGGGAAAGATGCAATAGGTTTTTTACACCTGGATTTGGGGATCCTCTGCCATTCCTCCTTGCAGAACCTCTCCAGTTCTGTCAGGCTGGAGGGTAAACTTTGGTGGACAGAAATTTTTAGGTCTCTCCAGAGATGCTCAATTGGGTTTAAGTCAGGGCTCTGGCTGGGCCATTCAAGAACATTCACAGAGTTGTTGTGAAGCCACTCCTTCCTTATTTTAGCTGTGTGCTTAGGGCCATTGTCTTGTTGGAAGGTAAACCTCCGGCCCAGTCTGAGGTCCTCAGCACTCTGGAGAAGGTTTTGGTCCAGGAAATCCACCATGATTGCACCCAGTCGTCCCGTCCCTGCAACTGAAAAACACCCCCACAGCATGATGCTGCCACCACCACATGCTTCACTGTTGGTACTGTATCGGACAGGTGATGAGCAGTGCCTTGTTTTCTCCACACATACCGCTTAGAATTTAGGCCAAAAAGTTATATATTGGTCTCATCAGACCAGACAATTTTATGTCTCACCATCTTGGAATCCTTCAGGTGTTTTTTAGCAATCAAAAAATAATCAATCCAATCAGTATAATCCTAATCAGGTTCAATCAGTATAATCAAACATAGCTGGACTCAAATGAAGATGTAGAATCATCTCAAGGGTGATCAGAAGAAATGGACAGCATCTAAGTTAAATATGTGTCACAGCAAAGGGTCTGAATACTTAGGACCAGTTGATATTTCAGTTTTTCTTTTTTTAATAAATCTGCAAAAATGTCAACAATTCTGTGTTTTTCTGTCTATATTGGGTGCTGTGTGTACATTCATGAGGGGAAAAAATAACTGATTTTAGCAAATGGCTGCAATATAACAAAGAGTGATCAATTTAAGGGGGTCTGAATACTTTCTGAACACATTGTATATAATGTATTCACACACACATACACATGTATATATTTTTTATAGTTTTAAATTTGAAGAAGTTAAAAACCAACCAACCAGAATAACCAGCACTCTCTCCACCTTTCCCCCAACTTGTCCCCGGACGCCAGGATGTCCGCTGCTCCATGTGTGTTCTCGATATGTGTGTGGTTGTTCACTTCTCTCTGCTGTGTGTGTGTACGTTGGATGGGTTAAATGCTGAGCACAAATTCCAAGTATGGGTCACTTCACTTTCACTAATCTGTTTTTTTCTTTAATGATAATCATGCATCATCTTTCAGACAATACTTCAAGGGTTAGTTTACCCAAAAATGAAAATTCTGACATTAATTACTCACTCTCATGTCATTCCAAAAGACCTTTGTTCATCTTCGGAACACAAATTAAGATATTTTGATGATATCAGAGGGCCATCTGACCCTCTATAGACAGCAATACAACTGAAATGATCTGAGGTCCAGAAACGTAGTAAAAGCATCAGTCAAACAGTCCATGTGGCATCAGTGGCATAACTTCAGTTTTGCGATGCCAGGAGAATACTTTTTTTTGTGTGCAAAAAAACCCCAAAAAACGTAATCAGCCTTGTTGACATCTGACACTTACGTGAGAACAGTAGAGTAAATTATGTTACTTTTGTTTTTATTGCACAAAAAATGTATTCTCCTAGTGTCGTAAAACTTAAGTTGAGCCACTGATGTCACACGGACTGTTTGACTGATGTTTTTACTATGTTTTTGGATCTGGGATAATTTCTGTTGTATTGCTGTCTATGGAGGGTCAGATGGCTCTATGATATCATCAAAAATATCTTAATTTAAGGCCTTACGAGTTTGGAATGGCATGAGGGTGAGTAATTAATGACAGAATTTTTGGGTGAACTAACCCTTTAATTGAGAAAGTACATCATTTTTATTTATCTATTATTTCCCCCTGAATTCCGGTAAGCTTTATCTATTTAATTCTTTTAGCACTGTAGCATTTTGTCTTTTGTCTCAATATCAGTGCACTTTCTGATTTGAGTTTTCAGCGTGCATAGCCGTGATGATTAAAAGAAGGATTAAAGGAGACAACTTGCATGTTGTTGTGGCCATTCGATCTTAATTGGAATCACTGCATTAACTCAAACAAAATTAGATAGGCGCGTTTAATTTCATGTGTCACTGGAGCCACACCAACGAGTCTCAGGCCGACGGTTTAACTTGATCTTGACAAGCCAAAGCTTGTGGCCCCTCCAAATGCTCATTAAACAGTCACTCCAGAGGAGGGGAGTGATGACAGGGAGTGTTTGTTTAGTGGACTTAGAGGTCTGCATTGGCAAGCTCTCTAGTAAGTTTGGGGGGCGCTGGGGTATTCATGTCCACACTCATAAATGTGTTTTGGTGGAAAGCAGCAGGATCATTGGCTGGCCATGGTCAGCACTCGGCCTGCCCTCTCCTCCCTTTCCCGTGGTTGTAAACAAGCCTTCAAAATGCTCAGATGTGGTCAGGATCACTGGATCTGCGCCATGCACCAAAATCTTTCTCGTTGTTTTTTACACCGCTCAAAAAAATAAAGGGAACCCTTAAACAACACAATGTAACTCCAAGTCAATCACACTTCTGTGAACTCGAACAGCCCACTTAGGAAGCAACACTGATTGACAATAAATTTGATGTCCTGTTGTCCAAATGGAATAGACAACAGGTGGAAATTATAGGCAATTAGCAAGACACCCCCACTAAAGGAGTGGCTCTGCAGGTGGTGACCACAGACCACTTCTCGGTTCCTATGCTTCCTGGCTGACGTTTGGTCACTTTTGAATCCTAGTGGTGCTTTCACTCTAGTGGTCCTCCTAATGCAAGACAATGCTAGACCTCATGTGGCTGGAGTGTTTCAGCAGTTCCTGCAAGACGAAGGCATTGAGGCACCCGTTCCCCAGACCTGAATCCAAATGAGCACATCTGGGACATTATGTCTCACTCCATTCACCAGCACCATGTTGCACCACAGACCGTTCAGGAGTTGGCGGATGCTTTAGTCCAGGTCTGGGAGGAGATCCTTCAGGAGTGTCATAGGGAGGTCATACAGGCACGTGGAGGCCACACATACTACTGAGCCTTTGACTAGTTTTAAGGGCATTAAATCAAAGTTGGATCAGCCTGTAGTGTGTTTTTCCACTTCAATTTTGAGTGTGACTCCAAATCCAGACCTCCATGGGTTAATAAATTGTATCGTCAGCACATGCAACTGTATAAAGAACAAAGTATTTAATAAGAATATTGCATTCGTTCAGATCTAGGATGGGTTATTTTAGTGTTCCCTTTATTTTCTTGAGCAATGTACATTAATGATTATCCTTAATACAGTAAGCTCAACTGATTACAGGGTATGACAGCCCAAGAACACTACTAATCCATTAAAAACCCTTGCAGGAGTGTAATTGACACTTTCCATGAATAGAGTGCACTCTGGTGCCCCGTTACTTTGTTTTAAAGTATTATGAATGCAAATCTCATATTTTTGGTTTGGGTAAAATGTTAGATAAACTTATTTGAGATAAAACCAAAATGAAATGAATAAAATAATATCAGATATCTGACCGCAATTGTTGTGCCTCTGTTATGGATTTTTAAAAATGACCTTTCATGCGGTGTGTTACACAGCTCATGAAAACATCCTGCAAAGTTTTAAATTTGAAAGTGTACCATGTATTAAGTTATTATGAAGTCCTCTGAGCCAGCTCTGAATCATTGACATGAGGGTTGTCCAAACCTGTTTGTTGAGGGTTACTGACCTTCAGAGTTTTACTCCACCCCTAATCAAACACATCTGAACCAGCTAATGAAGGTCTTTAAGATTCACTAGAAACTTTCAGGTGACTGGTTGGAGTTAAACTCTGCAGGACGTTGGTTCTCCAGGAACAGGATTGGACATCCCTATTACAGAAAGCTAAGCTTGCATTCACATTACATGGTTCAAGTGACCTCATTCTAATTTTTCACCCCATGTGGCACATATAGAACGTGTAGGCAGGAAAAACTGCATAGATTTGTATATTCACAAATCAGTTTTAGGCATTTTTGCATGGAAATGTATTATTTCGCAAAAATAAATGAATAGGATATGTGCGTTTGGGTCTACCATGTAAGTGGACAGATTGTCAATGTCTGTCTTACATCATTGAAAAAGTGATGAGACATCGAAGGTGATTGACATCAAATCAGATGGATGCTTTTCTAGAACATTTTGCAGAGTCCATGGATTTTCTGTGGACTTGGGTTGCTTGTTTTTAGTCTGTGGTTAAAAAGTGATCTCTCTCCCCCTGCCATAAAATGCAATAGGCTAGTTTTGAATATCTATTTTGCTGGTTTTGTTTCACAAACCTTGCAACCAGTCATTATGTCTACCCTGGGTTGTTTCAACCAAATTTAAAATGCCAAGTTTTGTTATGAAACTCTAGATGGATCCTTAACACACACTGATTATTTTACAATGTTAGACTACTTGGCACAACCTGATTGGTTAAGCAGTCAGCATGCTGTTTTATATTTCAATTTTGCATTGTGCAGCGCTTTCAGAGTTTCATAATCAACAGAATGTAACTGAGCATCTAGAAATGCAGTACAAATATTGCCTAAAACTAAAACAATTTTATTTAGTTATTATATAATAATTATAATAATAATTAAACAATTATTATAAAAATGGCAAAAATACACAACTGAAATGTAAAATCGAAAACGATTTTGATGTTTAATGAATGGGTATTTATCAACAAATCTGAGATGTAAATGTTGAGGTGAACACGGTTGAGGAATCATGGTTGCAAGCCATTAATCAATCAATCAATCAATAAAGAAAGAAAGAAAGAAACAAATAAATCTGCTCAAGTAATATTTAGTTTGAACTACTGGATTAGACAGTGAATAATTTTTTTTTTTAAAGGTTAGGCACTCCATGTCTAGCAAAATAAAAAAAGTAAAAAAAAAACGAATGAAATTCTTTAAAAAAAGCAAAAAAAAAAAAAAAAAGCAATATAAATACACTATTTTACACCCTATTTCATGGAAATACGGATTCCTGAAGATGTTCTACATATGTTCTATGTTTTCCTTTAAACAGGATTGTAAGTTCTTATTGACATGAATGGCTTGGTTTAAATGTGCTCCCATGCTCCAGTTGCACTCCCAGCTGTTCCTATGTGTGTCATGTTGTGATTTTTCAAGCCACGGGAATGGCTGGACACTCTACTGAGCCAGATGATTCTCACAGAACTTAAGTTCAATGCATTGTTCCTTTTATTGTATTCCTATTAGATGCCATCTACAACACTCAAAATCATTAGGTTTGGCTTATATGTGTGCTTTATGCTGCATGATGAATGATCGTGTGATTTTTAATCTACCAACAGTGTACTATAATATATATTATGTATAGTGCATAAGTAATTTTAAGTTATCATAATTAGTTAAAACAATTTTTATAATCATTGTCAAATTATTTAATCCTCATAATAACATTCCTGCATAAGGTTGGATTTTAAAGGCAGCATATATGTTTCCATATGGCACACCGATGCAGGCTCATTTCATGAATGATCCTGCTGTTTACTCTATGTGACGTACAGTGCACATAATATGGCTAAATAGTCCATACTCTCGCCATGAATGAAGGCTAGCAGAGTCCAGCAGAGTGCTTTTAGGTGAGGGTTGCAGCAGCTCTGTGGATGCGATCCCTCTGGCTATAATTAACTTCACTGTTGCAATTGATTATCCTTCTCAAAGACCCGCCCGCAGCCCTTCCTGCTTTTAGAAAAGAGGAAGCATTGACTGCTGTACCGCAGCGAATTACAAATGAGGCCGTTCCACAGTGGAACAGGCCATTGAATTTAAGCCCTGCACCACACTCGCTTGCTATAAACCTCTCCTATCCAAGTCTGTCCCGTTCCATGCCAGTGATTTCATATGTGTGACACCTTTATAGGGCATTTAGATGACATATCAGAATACTTGCTTGTGTAATCCACTGAATTGATTTTCTTACTTATTTTGTTTGCATCTTATTTTTAGAATGAGTTTATTTATTGATTGTTGAATAACCCCAAGTGTTGTCTTTTTGATATCTCAATTGCTTGACACTAATGTGATGATTACAATACAATTTTATTTTATTTTAGGAAATATGTATTGAAATTGATCTAATTTTGAATATAAATTCATTTTAAAATGAATAATTTTACCGATTGTCTCAAAATTGTCTTAGACAGTAATATTACAGTGCCATTATGGGGCAAATAAAATAAAATAAATGGATATTTCTTGAAAATATGTATATTCAATAAAAATTATTGTATCGTTGCGTTTTTTAAAATTATTTATTAGCTTGTTAATTGTTGATTAACCACAAATGAGGTTTCTTTCAGTGCTGTTTTTTTTTCTTGTAATAAAAAGTGAGAAATTTCAATATGAGCTCATCATTTTCATAAGTAGCTTTTTTAGCAATAGCCAAATATACATCGAATGGGACAAAATGATAGACTTCACATTATGCCAAAAATCATTAGGATATTAAGTAAAGATAATTTTTCATGAAGATATTTTGTAAATGTCCTACCGTAATATCAAAAAAATATACATTTCTGATTAATAATATGCTTTGCTAATTATTAAATATCAATAAAAAACACCTTTATGGCTGGTTTTGTGGTCAAATTATCTGAGCTCTTTATCTTATCTAGGCTCATTTGAGTCCATATTTGCTTTTCCTAATAAATTTAATTGGAAACATCTAAGACAAAGTTCTTATCAAAAGTAAATATAATTGAGTTATCTTTATGTCTCTATAAAAGAGCAGTACAGCGTTTTTCTGATATGCATAATATGTAAATAATGTCTGACTATGTAGGCTTTTGGACGGATCTGGATGGTGATTGGCTCATCACCGGGCAGGTAACCGCTTGAAAATAGACAGGGTCGAGATCTAGAAGCAGCCGTGGTTTCCATGGAGATCAGTCATGTGGAGACAGCGCTGTGTCGATGTGTGGCACCATGTTGTGCACCTCATCGGCACCGCTGTTGTTTCGGATGGAGGATTTCACCTGTGCTGTTCTGATAGGGTGCCGTAACCAGCTTTCAGACCTGATGAGGGAAAACCGGATGGAGGATGGCATCTCTGTCCCTCATGCAGCTGCGGGATCAATCGACAACGTCATGGAAATCACAGAGACAGCCAATAGATTAGTGCGAGACCTCAAAAGTAGTTCAGTTGTATCAACATTTCCCCTGGATCGTCGGCCAATTTCAGTGTTCCCTGCTGTTTGCTTGCGTACGAGCGGACGCGTCTCACAGAACCACTGCTCATCTGTCTGGAAACCCTGAGGCCAGAAACTATTTTCTCATCGGGCGTCCAGGTGGATATTACAAGCTCTCTGCGGATTGAAGGCCTAGCTGAGAGATTATCTTTTTCCTTCTTGGACAAATTTTGATTAATTGCATGATTCACGATACTTCTTGCTTCCAGAATCCATTCCTAAAACCTTGAAGATTAGATTGGGATGCAGTAAAAGCTGTTTTTTGACTTCTACATTATTGACGGGAGAAGGTACAAAATAGCGGCGCGAAAGAGGGTTGCATCCTGGATGATCCGGAGGTACCAGGTGTGGAGATGACAGACGTGGGGAAGGAGAAGGACACGAGCGGCGGCTCCGATGAGGACGTTGGAAAGGGCCATTATGGGGATCAGGAAAACCCTCTGGGGAGCTTCGCCGTGGATGGCTTTGAGGACTTTGAGGAGTTTGTGCTGGATTTCGATGATTATGACCTTCTGGAGTCCATCCACTCGCACCTTGGCTCCCCAGTCGACCCGATCCGTAAGTGTGCTTGCTGTTAAAAAGTTGGCAGCTTGGTAAAGGGTAATATTTTCCAGCCACCTTCGTTTTTGCAAATGTCACAGCGACCTCCACTTCGCTTCACACTTACATCATTTTTTAACTGAGTTTTGCCATTGTCTGTCTTTGACAATAGTTTAGGTTCGTAAAAGGAAAAAAACCCTCGAAGAATCTCTGACAGGCGACTTTTGATGAAAACCAATAGGACTTTCCATTCACAGTCGTGAATTGTGTGACAATGTAAAAATGCACTCCACCCTCTATAGATCTTGCTCACATTGGAAATTGATTGCTGGGAATTTGTTTTATTGATCCTGTTGGGAAATACAAGCTAATTAATGTCAAGCTGAGTCCTTGCAAACAGATTGCTGATATGAAACATATCATGGCCTCCAGTGATGTGGCATGTTTGAGAAAATGGATTATGAAGTTCCACATCCCCTCCTGTTAACACATACATGTGCTGCCAAATCTCCACACACACCACAATACACAATAACTTGATTCAGACATAAAGTGCTGTGATTTTTATTGATATTTCTCATGTATTGTGGTTTGAGGTTTGCTCTTCTGCAGTTGATTGGGCTTGAAGCACTTGTGGTAAAGCAATTTGTGTTACTTTTTTTTAATTGTAAAACTTTTGAAAATGCAGAAGATACTTCTTTCAACTACAAGAACCCATCTAACTGGCTGCGTACTTTTGAATGTGCATTTGAGTTTACGTTGGTAGTCAACTGTAGCGTCATATTTCGAATGGCCTTCTTTCTTACATCTATTTGCATACTGAATGGTCTTGTCATTACACTGCACCGTATCTGATGTGCTGCCGACAGAAGATAATATCATTGTTATATTTGCATATGAATTAGTCATCTTTCTTACATCAGCCATAAACTTAATCATCAAGAAGTTAATATTCGCTAACTTGCATATTTTAGATGCAATATAACTAGTTAAGCATTCTAAAATAATACAAATTAAGATCATGGTTTGTTTTTCAACCTTGAATGTGTGCCATTCACTATAACGACCTGAGAAAGCAAGCAGTGTTAGCAAGCATGCTACTTTCTTTTTTGTGTGTGTGTGTGTTCTACAGAAGAAAGGAAGTCATACAGGTTTTTAACATGAGTAAGTAACCACCAGATGTTATTTTTTGGAAAAACGTTCTTTATATAAAACACGATGGGCTTGGGCTGCGTTCTCCGATAACGTTGTCTCTTAGCGCGCTACGAAGACTCTAAAGGTATACCTTAACTACAGTTATAC
>JAUMHR010000056.1:18309001-18325654 GCA_032361145.1 Enteromius fasciolatus
TGTTCAGTGCTTTGCTACAATCTGTATTGTTAAAAGCGCTATATAAATAAAAGTGACTTGACTTGACTTGACTTGACATTGTGAAATGGTGTATTTTATGATGTTTGCAGTTGTAAAAGTGAATGCATTGGCACAATAACGCAATACCAATGTAAATATTTGCCTTAGCAAACACCAGTAATGATCTCAATGTCCTACATCCGAGTTCAACAATACAAAATCAAATTTGACTTATAAACCCCCCCCCAAAGGCTTTAAGATATTCACACAACCTAGTTGCTAATGAGTTTCCAGAGCGTAAACATATGAAAGCAACTGTTTTTCCACCAAATGTTTCCTATGCATTTGTTTACAGAGGCTAGTGTCGGGATTAACAGCTGATGACCAACCCCCTACCCAACCTATCAGGTTGAAACACTTGGCTACGCATTACTAAACATCGAATTTGGTTAAAAATCCAATATCTCATTCTATTTGGTGGGATTTCTCCAAAATTCATTCAGGTGGACAACCAAAATGTTGAATGCACCTCTGTTTTATCCTGCTGGATAGTTCTGTTAATTTCATTGTAGAGAATGCGCATGCGTATATGATTTAAGAGTGAGAACAGAAACGACTTTTCAAAGGATGCCTAACAGCTCAGAGACATGCTTGAAGAAGTCTCAGTAACCATAACACCATGACAACCACAGTGTTCTTCTGCAGGAATCTAAGGCTAGGTGGGTAGTAACTGTCAACATGCGTCCATGGAAAATGTGGAGATATTACAGAACAAGTAATTCAAGCACGTATAGTTTGATAGTAAAACTCCACAGGATACATGCCTCTACTTATAAACTGTCTTTCCACTGAAGTCAAACACTTTTGGACAAAGCCGAGCTTCATAAAACTGAACACTTGAACCATACAGAGAGAAGCCAAACATAGTACATCCAGAGGAGATTAACAGGTCATTAACACTAAGCATACAAAGTCAGGATATATAATTGCATTGACATTTAACCATCCAAACCTATAAAAATGATCTGATTAATTATTATTGTATTTTAAAATGGCATTTTAATAAGAGTTATTGCTTTTGTTTATTTGTTTAGGATTGTGGTTTATTGCATTAAAAAAATAGGTTAAAATATGTTTCCTTTCATATCTAATGCTATAATGAAATTCATTATGCATTAAATCCATTAATATCCCTGTTATAATTTGTGAAATAATTGTGAAATGGCAAAAAAATGCACACCTGTTTTTGTGCTTTCTATAATAATGCACTTTTGACAAATTTAGTGTAAACTGTAGGCATTGCTGATTTCGCAAAAACACGGTGCATTTGGAAAGAATTTATTTGTAAATATTTGGGTAAGACAATGTGATTATACTAAATAGGCTGATATATTGTTGCTCTTTTGCATCTTAAAGTGGCTACAGAATCAGATAGAATAGGAATAGACATACAGAGTCAAGCCTGAACATCGATGCTGTTGGGTTGCCAAGTATTTTTGTGCATAAAGCCAAGAGGGCATTATCAGACAGCTGAAGCAGCCAGCAAAAATTATTGAGATAACTGCCCTCAGTCCCCCTGAGCTCCAGAGCTTCACATTGCTGCGGACTGGGGCAGGGTGTTCTGGAGCGGCCCGGTGGTGAAAGAGTCTGTCTGACCTGGAGATGCATGGGGCGGGTGCCTGGTCATTACAGGAATTGGTTTCCTGGCTTCTGAAGTTACAATCAGAGCATGGTGCTGTCTCTTTGAAATCAATCCCGCAACTCATGACTTGGCAGACTGACATTTCTGTACAGATTTCCCCACAGGTTTGTACTCCTGAAGCCACCAAATCTGAGATTGCCTCATGGAAATGTCGTAGGAATGTTTGCCTATTTACATGGCTTGGAAATGTACAGGACGACTGGGTTGGCACAATTCCTTTTGGCTGTTTTTGTGATTTTTCCTTCTTGTGCGTGGCACAAACGCACCGTGTTTGCGAAATCAACAATGCCTAGAGTTTATAAACCAGTAAATTCGTCTTTTCTGTTCTAGGCTTTTTGGAGTGAGGATCAAAATCACTTTTTCCATGCTCGTGGTCCCCGGCTTGTAAAGGTTTAGCGGGTCTGTGTTTAACATCTGACACACAGCCAAGAACCTGGAGCCCGGCCAAACCAGACGTATCACGTGTAGCCTGTCTATTCAAATGAGCTTTGGAAAGAATGCAGAAGAGGTATTGGTGTCTCTCCTCTTGGTCTTGCAAAACTTTTCATTAAGATAAAGGGACCCGAGCTTGGCCAAAGGAGATGCATCTGATAGGGTTGTGTTTAATAATTTACACATGCGCTGGGCAATTATACTTCATGAATATCCACATTTTTTTACAGCTTGAGGGCTAATGATGATCGCAGATCTCCTTTTGAGTTGCATTGTCACCTTGTCTGATTTTTATTTTAAGAACCCGCTGCCAGACAAGCCGAGAAATGCTCCTTAAGGCCCTCAAACCACGTGTTTTAGTGTCTTATTAGCATGCGCGGTTGGAATGAGGTCTTGCTATTGTTAAATATTCAGACTAGCTCGCCTTTGAAAGTTGTTCTTGAAGCAGGCCGTTCTGCTTTGTCTTGCATTCATTGTCACAGACCGACCATGGCATCCCTGGCAAGGTTCCACTGCTAAATATTTAAAGCCTGGACTGTGTCCACAACATGTTTGGGCCTCTGTAGCAGAGAAGCATGCCACAAACTAAAAAAAACACCACGAATGCAACCGAGCACTAATGCTAGTTAAGATCAGGGTAATTGCAAATGACAAAGCAACATTAGAGCAAGTCTTGGCTGATTTGGGATAAAAGTTTCCATGTTGCAGTACACTATCAGTTACGACCAAATATGCCATCATACAACTTACAAGTCCTCTGTAATTCAGGACAATGCAAAGTGATGACACCTGTCGGTGCCCTTCAGGCTGAATGCACATGTGCGCACCTCTTCATCGCCTGACCGTGTCTCATGTCATCAACACTCCGAAACATGAACTCAGGAGGTGCTCTTCAGTACATCAATGGATCACTCCCAGTTGCTGATTTCAATTAGCTCAGACAATGGCATGAGAGCGATATTGTCTGTAAGCTCAAGGCATCTTTCCACAAAGACTATCTAGATACAATCTTTCCTCTTCTAAACTAGGCAAGATCTTCTAGATCTTTCCAAACAAACTTTTGCCATCCAAACCACATCAATCTTTATCATTACTGTTGTATATAATCATTATTCAATTATTTATGAAGGGAGCATTTATAAAAGCCTGATTTGAAACATTAGGAATGAAGGATGGGATTTTTTAAAGATTTAAGCTACAAGAGATTTTGCTACACTGTACGAGTTACACCATGGTAGATATATTTGCATGGCTATCAGTGACCAGGACTGTTTTACATTATTTACAAATGAGAAGAAGAAAAACAAGCAGTAATGGGAAAATACGAAGCTAGATGTATCCCCAATCAAGTTGAGGACCTTTTTAATATTTTTAATATATATATATAATATTTTTTAAGCTGCGGCTCAGAATTGAGTGTTTAACTGCTGTTTTTATATGCCAAGCATGCTATTTAGTGTTATTTGATGTGATTTTTATAAATATTTATTTAGTTTGTGTGTGTAAGTCCAGAAAGGTTTTTTTTTTTTTTTTGATTATGCAAAAATAGATATTATGGCATGATGATTTAAAATGCTAATCTTTTTAGGCTTCAATTGTGGCTTAGAATTTAGAGTCATAACTACTTTTGTTTTGTATGTCTAATAAGTAAAAATACATATTTTGAGTGTTGTTTGATGTGACAACTATAATTTTGTTTGCGTCTTTCAAAAAATAGATGAAGAGAAAATCAAATTCACTATATGTTATCCAAAATGCTGTTTTAAGGTATGATTGTAACATGTAAACCATTATTTTAATTTACAGCAAAAATAACTACAGTATATTGCAATTACTGTGTCTGCGTAATACAGAATGCGGTTTTGGTAGACCCGTCACGCACACAAGATGCTTTACCAGTCATTTTCGAATGAATCAGCTACCCTAAGCAGGCCAGATTCAGTCACCACACCGTCTTTCTCATGTTCCCCAACAACCCAATGTAACAACTGTAACAGGACTAACGATTTTGGCTTGTGCTGTATCTTATCTATCCTCCTGAGAAACCTGCAGGGCACAAAATATGAGGCAGCGCTTTGGAACCACATCTGAACCTGTGCTGCAGGCAAGAAATTAGGCATCTTTTGTTCTCCTTCCCTGAAGAAACGTGACACTGCGGCTCCCCCTCCACGCCCTGAAGCACATGACAGGAGGTTTCAACAGGTCGGCGTCTTCTGCTTAACCACATGGTTACAGCTCTGTCCGCATTTTCTAAACGTGAGCAGTAAACCCATAGATTAAATAGATTGTTTTTGTCCATTCGCTGTTTTGGTCAGCTCGACATGTGTTCCTATTTAAGCAAGGCCCAGCGTGAGTATGTCGCTGCCCAGGAATCACGTTTCTGACAGAAACGAGACTACTGTGTGAGCTGATTTTCTTCACAGCTGTTACTAACTCACTAGCTTTCCAGGTGCCAATGACAAATACATGCTGGACAGACTGCTGTTAAACTTTACTGGAAGAAGTCATTTCAGTGTGCTGAAAAGGTTCCCTACTTACCTCTGAAAGGATGACTGGGCATATAATATACGAGCACTATTGAGATTATGGGTTAAAAAAAAGAAGAACGTGTTCTGCAATGTAGATATCAAAAAGCTGGGCATCACTTTCAAAAAGCGCAAGAGATCTATTCAGGTGCTATTCAGTGAAGCGAGCCGTATATCTTTCAGTGTCAGTGTGATGTTGCAAGCGACTATATGTTTCTGTGAATTTGGCCTTTGGCGCGATATAAAACTGAGATGACAGACAGGCAATAGAAGAACAACTGCGTTCCATTCCCTTGTAATCGTTGTTTAGTTATGGCTACGTCTCTAGCGGGTAAATAAAGCAGTTAAATCAGCGATACCGAAGTAACCGAATCCAACAGGCAATTGCTTTTGGGTTTGTTTACTTGCATGCTCTTAAATTCAGACCTGCAATCAGTTCTTTTGGGCTAGATGCCTATAGTCATATCTGTTGGCAACTGCATCCAAGATCCACATGGCATGTCCGAACAGAAAGTCTCCCTTGTGATTGTTGGCAATTTTGCCAATTTTTACATTTTTATTTGCCAATCCTGGAGCTTCATTTTGCACAATTTGGCATCACCTATTGTACTTGGCTCTGAAAACAGAGTCTTTAAACCATGAGCGCCAGCATTTACGAGCATGAAGGTATGACACTATTCATGTGAGTGAGACCTGATTCCATTTTAAGCTTGTATTTCAATTTTATGTTTGCACAACGGCATGCTGGGGGAATAAAAATGGATCGGGAAGACACGGGGCCAAAAGGCTCTGAATCCTAATGCGGGCAAAGATGCTTGACCTCTCTCCGTCTTTCCCCCTCTCTCCCTCTCTCTCCCTCTCTATCTGTCCTGCCCAGCTAGTAAAACCAGGCTGAAACCAAATACCACGGGAAGGCTAGAAGCGTCCCTCTAAATTCATCCCCATGCTTGACGAACAGCTCTTGATAGATCGGCTCCACGGACATTCTGCTGAATCACAAGGGCTCGACTGTGTGCCCACTGCAATCACAGAAGGGGCAAACCAGCAACCGCACTCATCAGAGGACTTCAGATAAAGACAAACAGGTTTCTGATGTGCACCTGTGTGTGAGGGGGTTGTATTTGTGTACAAGCGGTCGTGGTGAAAGCCCACGACTGAATTCAACCTCATCTGTTTTAAGAATACATCTGTCTTGTTGAATACAGCTTTGCAGTAGTCTAAAATATATAGTTCTGTATTACAACATGCTGTTTTTGTTCATGTAGCTCAACTGGTAGAGCACTGCACTAACAACGCAAAGGTTAGAGGTTTGATTCCTGGGGAAAGCATGAATTAAGTGCACTGAATAAAAGCATCTGGCAAGTGCATATATGTAAATAAATATGCCTGCCGTGCACGATTACTCTTCGTAAACATGTGATTTTTGCACATCGGTTGGCTTGTAGAGACACCGTGGTTACCCTCCTCCCCTTGGACTTAATCTTTGAACGGTAATCCGACCCTCAACACCACCCACAGACTTAAACCTAAATTCAGAGCAACCTAGAATCTCAATCAAGTATATCATAAGGCGTGGGTACACTGTACAATGATGAGAGGTGTGATCATAACAATGGAGGAGTCCCTAACGTCAATAGAGCACCAAACAAATGCCATTGCCGCAGCAAACCATAACAAAACACAAAGCAAGACTGTTATGGAGTTATGCATCTCGAGGCGTCTTAACTCAGTTCTGAGGAGCATACTAAATTATGCAGTTCTGCTGAATCTGATGCTGCTTTGCTTGTGTGCCAATTAAATGCAATGAAACTTTGCCTTTAAACAGCATATAGGTTAATATTTTTATTTACAACATTCTTATATTTCATTCATTTGTAAATGCATAATATGATCATTTAGATGCAGTTTCAGTACAAAAACGATACAGTGACGTTATCAGATGGCACTACTACTGTGGCACATTGATATATCACCTAAAAAAGTACAGTGACAGTGACATGCCAGTGATGGCATTGTATGGGAACTTCCAAAACAATATTATGATACTATATGGTAAATGGCAAAAAATATGGTAGCACCATTGTATATGACCAAATGTAGTCCCAATGACACCATGCCTAAAAAACGCCAACTATTCTATACTCTATTTTTTTGTTTTTTAATAATGCTTACATTTTAACGTATCTGATGATGATACAATAGTACTCGAATTGCATTTACATGCTCTTAGGTGAGTCTAAAAACTCTTTTTGTATAAGTGGCTTTGCAGCCTGAAGATGGAAACCGTTTTGTTAATAATTGACTTTGGATGAACCATAAACAGGCTTCGCCTATCCTAGTAATCTACAGCTCTGAAATATGATGGAAAACAGCACTGAGCAGCGCAGCCCGGCCACAACACAGAAAAGCTCATGCAGAAACATGCGCACGCCGTAAAAATGGATCAGCACAAGCCACAAAGTTCCCACCAGATAGGCTACACGATCTCAACGCAACAATGTTTCCGTGCAACAAAGGCGCACTTCTTTCCAGTCAACTTACCAATGGGTGGGTGCGGTGGTTTGTATCCCTTCTCGTTCGTGCACACTCCCTTGCCGTGCAGCAGGGCGTGAAGCGGCTTCTCCTCGCCGTTGCGCGGCAGGCAGCGCAGTCCTTGCGTGCAAGTACCGGTGTACACCCCGCACGGCTGCCCCTCAGCCAGAGCGCAAGTCAAGCAGCAGCCGCAGCCGGGCTCCTTCACCAACTGACAGCCCACCGGGACCGGAGGACACATGGAGAGCGCCTTCTGATCGCACGGCTCGCACGGCACGTAAGACCCTCCGCTGATGGACAACACCGTGAGAAATGTACCCAGGACAAGAAGAGCCATGCTTCGTTTCAAAGTGAATGAGGTCCGGTTTAAATGGGGAAAAAGAGAGCAATAACTAGATATGAGAGCGCATGAACGTTTGGCTCAGATTCGAGTGAAAACTCCGCATGCAAAGTGAAAGCACAGGTTGGGGTGTCTTAAAAAAATGAGAAAACAGAAACAGTCTTTGATGAAAAATAGATGATGAACAAGAATCCGCTGGATTTTTATATAAATATATACATGTACATATATATGTATATATATATATATATATAAAGATTCACTTAGGTATTCTCCAATAGTCCAGTTTGTGCGCAATTGGTTGCGCACTGAAATTCTGGACTTTCCGATTCCAAAACACTTTCCCCTCTGGAAGTTTTCTGAGCAGACTGATCAACTTCACAGCAGTGCTTGCCTTTTTAAAAACAGCCAAACCCAAACCCCTAACTATGAATAAGCCAAACAGCGGTGAAGGGAGGCGCACTTGCCAGATCGTGGCGCAGCGCCAGTGCCGTTTTCCCCCCTCTGCAATAGGATCAGTCTTTTACGCAGTGATGCCAAGAGCGCAGAGCAAAACACAAATCCATGCAAAATCGAAGATATGCTCCCCTGAGATCTTCCGTGCACTTCGTGGCAGGCAGTATAGCGTCAGATTCGTGCACGAAGCTCAGCTGCTTTCCAGCAGATTCCAAACGAAACGCGTCAAAAGGCAACATGGATGTGACATGATAAAGACGCTCGCTCACATATACATAGAGAATACACACAAAAGAGCACGATTAGAATCGCTCTGCTGATAGGCACCACCCGTATATTAGTGCGCGCAGAGAACATGTATGAGTAGGGGAGAACGGGGAGTGTTTTGTTTTAACGTCTGTTACTCGGTCTTGTTTTGCTCTGCGTGTCTCAAACTTTGACATAATATCCCCATGTTTGTCTTCTGCGAATTAAAGTAGTTTTGAAATCTACTACTTATCCACAAACCGTTCAAATGAGCGTGCTGCTGATACAACCTACCGGTAGCACTAATAGAAAACACGGATGATCAAATTTACTTGTTCTAAATAACGATTATGCTTTCAAGCATTTTAATTCAAAATTGCGAACACGTGGGGCATATTTTCAGCAAAAAGCAACGGAACATAATAGTTATGAATAGTTTTGGAAGTGTCACAACTGAAAATAAATTCGGATAATAACACTTCTGTCACGTATGCTTCATTAAGAATACCACAAAGCCAGATGTGATCATGTATTTATATCTTCTCAAATGCGTGCCAGTGATGTAACCTCTTTCTAAACAGTTCAACTGATGGTGTTACTGCTCAACCACTGTAACAAAAAAATCTATGTAAAAATGTCTGAGCAACATATGCAGCAATAGCTAGGCTACCGATGGCGTCCGTGTCACTCCAGCGCACAATTAAAACCAGCTGAGGTGTGTGGTGAATCCTGTGGTAAATGCGTGAAATCTCTTTTCTCTCACGCGGAAAGGCTTTCCCCGAGTTGCCAAGTCTCGTTTGAGCTTTAATTACAGTGGTCTCGGTGGTAGTTTAAGAATAGGCAATCTACACCCACCTGTTCTGAACTTTGAACTGCTCAAGCCACAATTTAGATGAGAATTAACAGACCCGATTGTTTAATCATACCGTTCGCTCGGTGTCCAAGTGGCCCTCTGCTGTTTACATGTCCCTGATTTGCCTTATAGAGTGCTCCGAAATGGCATTTGCACATGTCCCATATGTAAAGTTAATCAGTAGGTTGCTAGGTTTTGTTTTGAAATTGCTTTGTCAGATGTGTGATGGCAAGTTAAAAAAAACCGCACGCGGCATTTCATTTATTTCGATTGTCCTGTGCTTTTCGTACATGCTCTCTCTTGTTTTACCCAGCTGTACAAGCCCGAGTGAGTGTCTGTGTGGGTCTTGCTAGCTCACCTCTGAATTTTTTTTGACCACTAGAAGGAGCTGTTAGCAATGGTTAGAAGCTCACCTTGGAATGAACGCTGGCCCGCAGACGCTGAACGTTTCATTACCAGAGATTTACACAGTGCTGCCGTACACATCTCACACTCAGGAGTCAAAGAGACAGACATCAACCGTCAAGAATGTACATGCTGTTTTGATACATGACGTTTTGGGCCCTTTTGCCTCTGTGTGCATGTTTTTGAAAACTCGTTGCTGCTTAATATATGTCTCACTGATGTTTAGATTTCATTAAAGTAAGCCTGATTGATGTCATCTTTACACTAACAGCTCCGTGCAGCGCCTGTCTTCCTGGCACTGGTGTCTAGAAAGCTTGCAAAGATGTTTTACTGTTCACTGAATTATGCCCGTTTTCATATTTGTTCCTGAATTTCTTCGTGAGTCATCTATGATCTACCATTCTGGGCCTGAACTGGGAGTGTTTTCCAGTCGTATAAGCTATCAAATTGCCCCAGTTCACTCACAGCATATTTATCCCTGGATATAAAACAAACTTAATGGATGCAGAGTGCAAGTTACTGGAAACGAGCTGGAACTGTTATCCGCCTGCTAATGAGGAGATAAACAGTCGCAAATTACTGGTGTGAACACTACTAACCAGAGTATTCTATCATGTGGAGATTTTTATTTTTTTATTTATTTTTAATTCTTAATTTGTTAAACATTTTATACATTTTTATTATTTATATAATATAAAATATAATTAAATATATTAAATATTATCTATATGATTTTTAAATTAAATATTGCAAAGACAGTGGATATGAATTCTATTTTCTATGATATTTTTAACTAATATAATTTCACTACGATGTTTACGCGCCTGTTTATCTTATTTTATAGATTTTTATTAATAAATTGTTTTTCTTTCTCTTATCAAGATGCTTAAAAATGCAAATAAATAAATAGAAAGTTATATAGTTGAGTTAAAACATTAAAAGGTTTGCAAACATTAACACATTCTTGATTTTCAAACTGTTTTTATGCATATATTCTTTTTTCTTTAAAACAAAAAGGTTTATTCCCTCCATATATTTATGTATACTTGATAGAAGTAACATTCTTCATATACTGAGAATATAGTAAGGAAACCAAATAAAACATTTTCAAAACACAGTTGAAAGCTATGACATCTAAAATTCTTTTAACTAACAACAGCCACTTCCCTAATGACATCATCCTCCAGGAAGTGACAACATTTTGGAGGGAAAGCACCAGCACAAACATCTGTGAGCATGAGTGATGGTTTGCTGCATGTTTTGTGCTCTTAATTGGTTTGTTGCTCTCTAAAACTTTCAGTCCTGATTGTTACGTTTAGGACAATGTTTCAAAATGCCCAAATGCACTTCAAGTTATGCAAACTCTCAGTCTCAACCCCCTTAATAAGCAATGTCTAATTTCGATGCTTTAATTGTGTATTTAATAAAGTTGAAGTGTTTGCACAGTGCTTGATACGTATTTTGTACGTACGCAAGTTATTTCATGTGGATGTGTTTATTTCTAGCTACCTGAATAAAAACACATGGACTTGAATGACACAATTGAACTTTATCGCCCCCTAGAGCACTGAGGGTTAACGGTTTGCATACTTGTTTCTGCCTTACTTCTAAGTGGAAATCCATAAACGTATACTATATTTGTTTATACTATTTGTGTATACTATATTGCTTAATGGGTGTATAATATATGTTGTGCTGTTTGTTCGCATTTGTGTCATATTAATGTAAGCTCAATAACTTTTGCAAAGTTCTGTCAGTGTTAGCAAAAGTAACATGCTATGCCCTCTCAGTCATATTTTAATTGTGTTGTCCGGTTCTATGAATATTTACAATGCTTGAAAATGTTTCTCAGTTTGGGAAAGCAGTCGCCCACATAGTGAAAAATCGATGGAAAAATGCTGTCAGAGGAAGAAAGGTGTCTATGTACAAATATTATGAGTAGGATGTGGTTTGTGAACATCAGTGAAGGAATTTCTTGCTCTCCATCATGTCTGAAAAACGCCCTAATTGGTAAATTAATGTCTCTCGTCATGTGATGTCTCCATCTGTCTTTTATTCAGTCAGCCTTGTGGGCGTTGCACTGTTTACACAAACTAATGATTTCAAGCGTTAACATGTATGTTAATATGTGGCTGTGAGATTGTACAATAGTGTTGTGTGTGTATGTTTGGCGAGCTGCTTTGTTGTTATTGTATGCAGTTTGTTTTGGTGTGATTGTAGTATTTATTTATAGTTTTTAGCATGTTATTTAATTACTTTTTTTTATTTAGATTTTTTAGTATATAAAATGTATGATTTTTTTTTAAACCTTTTCTTTCAAACCTTTTGTCTAATATTTATAATATAATATAATGTATAATGCAATATAATAATAATTGCATGCAATATGAATTTAGGAATCTGATATTATAACTCACTCTCACACACACACATTGACTTTAAAATAATATTTTTTTTCACCACACATATTGTTTGTTAGATTCAATATTGCAAAGTAAACTATAATCATCCCGACGAAGGAATGAGGCAACAGCTTAAACCTCCAGGTATATCTAGATTGGAATCCACATTGTCTAAAGTTGAAATGCTAATCATTTCTTAGTTTGGTTCTAAAAAAGTGTATGTTTTTAGAGATGAGGCAGTTTGTATAGATGTTTGAGGACTGGCCAGTAGTACTGGCCCCAGTTATCCATCTTTTTGTAGTTCATCTAGGCCTAATTGCCTGTTGAATAGAAGCAGTATCAGAGAGACAATGAGGCTTCTGGATGCCTTAAACTTACACAGCTAATTCATTTGTAAAGCGCTCCCTCATATTCAGCCAACAAGTATAGCCATGAAAGATTATTAAAGAAAGAGCATATTTAATTGATAGTTAATGTTTTATTATTGTTTCTCAATGCATGAGTGTCCTTCTCTGATTGCTGTTGAATTTGATCAATAAAATATTTTTGCATAATTTAAAATTCCATAATTTTCCAAAATGTTAAAGTGCATGCAAGTTAAAAGTGGCATGAGAAAAATATCATTAATGCAAAATCAATAATACACTGTTCGTAGTGCATATGCGTTTCTGAAGTCTGTAGGGATGTTTGGCCCAGGGATTGTGCACATACTTAGAGGTCAAAGCCGTGGATTTTGCTGGCACAAAATATCCCACCAGACAACGCATGTAGAATTTGTTCTCAGCTAACCCACGTTTCCTGACCTTAAAAAAAGAACAGGGTTGACTAAAAACATTCCTGACTGAAGATTATCCTACTTACAAAATGCCCGAGGGGCCCTTTTTTTAAAGGACATTACAAGATGGGTAGTATTGACTAGACTCACAGAATTTGCAAACTGTTCAGGGAAAAACCTGTGAAATTCTAGAACAGGTTTTAGACTTGGTTAAACATGCTTAAGTTTAACAGAACTATACTACCAATCAAAAGTTTGGAGTCAGCATGTTTTTTGTTTATTTATTTATTTTTTTGGTGAAATACTTGCAGTATTTGGCAAGAATGATGAAAATTAATGAAAAATTACTCAAAAGACATGTTAGTTTTTTTCCACCAAATCAGTTATGCTGTCTTGAAATTTCTGTATCTGTTTCAAATGTTTCTTAACCAGCAAATCAACATCAAATCAAATCAAATATTTTTTGAAGAATCAGATTGAAGAGTAATGAGTCTGAAAATTTAGCTTTGATATTACAAAAATAAATTACATAAAAAAAAAAAAACATTAAAGGACTGGTAGCTTGGACCTTAGTGCGTACACTGTTAAAAAGTTGGATTTTCATGCTACGACAAAGTTTCAAAAAACAATTTGTACAGGTTTCTGAGAGTTTTTTTAAAATGGGCTTCAAAACAAAACTTCAGTCACATTCTTATTGGTGACAAAACGCATCGATTTTGTTTTCTAATTAACTGGTCAGTATTGTATACATTCAAAAAAATGATTCACCAACACTGTTTAGTTGGTTTAAAAAATATATTTTCATTAACACAATTATGTTTGGTTCCCTATTTAAACAACTGCATTGTGTGTAAACTGACTTGAAACTGCTTTGTTTTGTTTCAACTCAATATTTTAAATACTTTTTAATGTGCAAAACTGACGTATTGACTAAAAATGGATGAATATTGAAATCATTGCATTAATTTTATTATTTTTGTGTTTTTTTAGTTGTCATATCCATGACCTTCTTTGCAACTGCATTATTAAACTGTTTAACCTTACTTTATGTGAAATGATAATGTTTCATTCTGTTCTGTGATGTCCTCTGCCAGTAGTTACTTATTTAATGTCTACGTGCCATGAGGCACAAAAGGGGTTTTCTCTGACATGCTGTGAATACACAAAAAACGCAACAATTACAAAACGAGACTTTTTCTTTTATTTGTGCACTGTAATCCTATTTTTGATACTTGATATTTTTCAAGTTCGTCAGCAGAGAGTCTGCACGTAACCCAAAGGGGCTCGAATGGGACCTGCCGCAGGCCTTATAGGGCGACAGCGAGGTCCCAAGAGGGTTTAGGCGTGGTCTCGGAGGATTATCCCGACGCGCACCTCTCAGGAACCTTATGATGAGTTTGCAGCCAGCTCGACGATGGGCCACCAGTTGGGCATCGTGTGCCTTGGCAGGGGTCGGAGCAGATGTGCTGGGTGCCACGGGGGGACGCCCTCAGTGATGTGAAGGCGGAGGCTGTGCACTTGGGGACTGGCTGGCCTGCCGAGACAGGATGTGGGACATCGTCTCGGTCTGCTTCTGGACTGACGAGAACACCTGGGCCATGTCAAACACAACTTAATCAAACACAACTATTTTATGTATTTTAACAAAAATACGTTAAACATTAAAATACATCTAAATTGTAAGTTTTAGCAACAGTAAAAACGTACGAAAATGTATGTTTTATGCTTGTAAATGTAATACCTATGTTTAAACATGAGATCAGGCTGTATATATATATAAGCCTCATTCATTCTTCCATTTTCTCTTTTCACATTTAGATTTATTTTGCTGTAATCTAAAAAAAAAAAGTTAATCACTAGAATCACTAATAATTTTTTGCAATCTAAAATAATACAGAACTATTAGCCATATATGGGCGAGAATTGTAATACCAATTTATCAGTTTTATAGACTAATGAACCGTTCATAGAATATTGGTATATTTTATCATAATAATATTTTTTATGATAAAAAATCTCATGTGTCACATTCTGCTCATCTAAAGTCTTTATTTCCCCTATAGGAGGAACAAATCATGCCATGCGTTCTTGCATGCTTTGTTTCTCCAGACCTGTCAGACTGCTGCCTGGCCCGCACAAACCGATGCATGTTTGACATGCTCTGCTGTCCTTCATAACGTCGTCACTATTTAAGCGCAATTGCTTTTTCTTCTTCCAGCAATCTGTCTTCTCTGACAGTACTACACCAAAGATATGCACTATGCACACGCTACAATGGACGTATTGTTGGAGTCTTGCGTTCGCCCATTCAGAAAGGTGGCTGCGCGCTGACCGCAATGAGGCCACGGGAGTGGTATGTTCTGCTTTCTCTTTCAGTGACCCAGCCAAGAGAACTTGTGTCGAACATGGCAGCCATTTGTAGGGGAATCTGGTCTGGTTCTTGGTTTCTAGTTTACGACCGGTCGGTGGGTAAGAATTGCGATTCGGTTGTGGATCCCAACTGCGTCTACGGTTCTGCAGAGACTCTCAAATAATTTTAGAGAGGACATGGAGGCTTTGCAGAGTATATAATTATGTTGCAAATTTTCCTGTGGTAAGAAGGATGTTTATCAAGAGCCCTCATTTTCAAACCCGCATACGAAAGGCTCCTGTCTCTGCAAAGGGTTAAGGCGAATTCTTGACCAAACTTTGTCAACCATAAAACTGGCAGTGACCTGTTTCTTCGCCTAGCTTGTCCTAATGCAACACTCGAGTGTAATTATAAAGGCAAACCGTGCTGCGAAAACACTGATAAGCAAGCTAACATTTAGGCCACTTAAATGCACTCATTTCACAATGGTTCTATCTCAGCCATGGAGAAAGTTCACTTAGCATGAGATTTTATTTGGAAGAGGATACGGTTTCTCTCATTACCATTTTTATTTTCCTATTTTAGTATGCTGCTAGAGTTGCCAGCCAGGGTGAAACCAGAGAAACAAATTCAAGGAGAGCATGAAGCACTTCAAGGTAATTTATGTGCAAATTCAGCATGGTGAATGAAACTTTTTGGCTCCCAAATCAGCTCACGGGGAAGATGTCTCGGTGCTACTGTCAAAGCTGTTTGTTGGTTTAGTAATTTAAGCGATATGTCAACCCGACTATCCCAGTTCTGAACTGTTAAACCTCACATCTTTTAGTTTGTTTAGAGTGTTTAAAGTTAACATGAAATGAAAAATGACCTTTTTTTCTCTTTAATGCATGTTACTGGTCTCTTGCTGTGTGCGGTTCATTGATTTGCTTCATTTCAAACAATTAAAAAAAGGTTTGTGTTTGCCCTTCCAATAGCCTAATATTTAATGCCCAGTTTTTATGACCCCCTCTCTGCACTTTCTCATTGAATAAGGCAAAAAAAAGCTGCTACTCACTGAAGATTTTGCTTCTTTTAGATACATGTAAAAATACAAAAGTAAAATAGTTCGTGAACAGTAAAAATGTTGTCTTATTGAATGTTCAGGTTTTCTCTTCTATTTTAAACCTGAGTTTCTTTCTCCTGCTGAACAAAAAAGAGGATATTTTAAATAATTACCCACATTTTTCAAATTATCTTATTTTTTCCTGTAAATGATGAAGATATTAAAGTACACTGAGAGAAAATATGTCATGACAACTTGACATATAACTTGCAAAAGCAAATTATTTACATGTTTCTTTCAAATACATTAATGACCAGATGGTCAGTCATTCATATTTGTTTTAAAACGGACTAGAAGGTTTCAGTTTAGTTAGTTTAGCTAACTGCACAATTAGTCTCCCAACCTGCAAACCAGTCTGGGGTGCGTTTCCCAAACAACGATGCAACTCGCTGATAAACCACCATAGTACAATGCATTGTTTTGGAAATGAACTACACTCTAAAAAATGTTGGGTTGTTTTTTCAACCCAACCGCTGGGTTGAGACTGTTGGGTCATTTTATTGGGTTATTTTCTCGATGTTGGGTAGTTTTTT
>JAUMHR010000056.1:18329949-18340927 GCA_032361145.1 Enteromius fasciolatus
AAAACCCCATCCATGAGAGAATGGGGAAAAAAACCTTGTGAGAACCAGGCTTAGTTGGGTCCAGTTCTCCTCTGGCCAGACCAGCACCTAATTTCCAGTTCATTCCAGTTCAGGGATAATACAAATGCTTATTGAAAGCAAAAATGCTAAGAAATGCATCATATTTGTAAAAGAGTGTTATATGAGAAAAGAGAAAAGTGCAGGTGATGATGATCACAACCACACACAACAAAAAAACATACATTTCCCCACATATTTTCCGCTTATTTTTCTTTTCTTTAATAATTCTGTTTTTATTTTTTGCTTTTAATGTTCAAAAAGTTGGAAAAGCCCACCACGGGATACAAAATAAAGGTAATTGCAACTTTTTATCTCTATCTTTTTCTTGCAGTTTTGAGTATCTCACAATTATTTTCCTTGCGGTTCTAAGAATTGTGAGATAGAACATAAAAATTTTGCGATATAAACTCAAAACTGCCAGAAATTAGAATGGTGTGGTTAACTTGCAACAGTGTGTTTATTTCTTTCTTTCTTTAAGGAATGATGAGTCAGTTATCTTTTAAGGTAATCCACAATTTGGGCTTTGCGCCTAACCTGAAATATTCTTCAAAGTTTAAGTTTATCTGTTCTTCCTTAATGCTGCCACCTCATCAATATTTAGCCATTTCAGAGCAGTTGTTTTAGCAGCAGAGTATTGTAGTAGCTTGCGGTGTTGCTGCACAAAAATAATAATTTATCTATCTGTACAGTTTACCAATTGCAGGGACAGTCAACTTGATCAAAGAGCAGGATTGTGTTGTCAGTAAGAGCAGGTTTTGCTTCATCCCTACTATGATTGATTGATATAAAAGCTTTTGTCAGGAGCTCAGAACCTTAACTAATTTGCTATGGACCTTAAAAACACCTTAGTTCTAATGACCTATATACTTCATGGTTGATTAAACTCTTGGACGGGCTCTCAGAGAAAGGCCTTGTTGCAATAGCTTCATCTCTCCCAGGCCACTTCGAATTGACAAATACATTTTGGACCAGAGAACAGAAAACGACATTTCTCAAAGATCTGGGTTTCATAAAGCCTCTGTCATATTACCAGCATGACTTGCCATTCCAAAGCTCTTGCCACAGTTTCTCTTATTAACTCGGCCCATGCAACAGCCATGTGTCTTTTTGTATTAGACCGGTGTCAGTGTACCCACATGTCAGCACCCTGAACGTCAGAGAGCGTTAGTCGAGCCTCACGCCTGACCCCTACATGTGACCATTAACCCTAGAGTCACATAACCTTGCAGTTATTTAAAAGGTCATGACAGGGGGCCCCTAATGCCGTTTGCCACTCCTGACCCCTCACCTTGCGAGACACTTGCTCAGTCTTATAATAAACATTAGGGCCCGTGCAGCTGGTCACCTGCGGGACATCTGCTTCTGAAGGCTGGCAATTGCTTTTGAGCTTTGGAAATTTTAAGAGGCTGTTGGAATTCATTAACAGAGCTGAATGCATTGATTGTGTATTGTGAACAGCGGTGTTTGGGGAGTGACAGACTGAAATTCAGAGATGGTAATCATTTAAACTGTTTTTTTTTTTTCAGTAGCGTGACAGTATAGCTTTCAAAATCGAGGTTGTCCAGTAATGAGCAACTGTTGGCGTAGCGTGACTAGCAGGCATATTTACAACTGGGTGAAAATGAGGTAATAATAAAATGCACTCTTTATTATGTGTGTCTGTGCTTCATTTCGTTAATATGTTGTTTGTATTGAAATACTATCTACCTTTACATGCACCAAAATAATCAGTTTATAATTAGATTGATGGCTCAGTTGAACTGCAGAGCCTTAAAGGAATAGTTCACCCAAAAATGAAAGTTACGGCATATTTTACTCACCCCCAAGCCATCCTAGATGTATATGACGTTCTGCTTTCAGACGGACACAGCCGAGTTTTTTAAAAAAAGTATCCTGCCTTTTTCCAAGCTTGGTAATGCTCGTGGATGATCATTAATTCAAAGCTCCATAAATCAGATAAACTAACCTATATAAAACTACCCTATACGGCATATCACATGGCCTCTGAAGCAGATCGATGGGTTTTTGTAGCAAACAATAAATAAATATATAAATGTTTATATAAATATTAAATAAATATTTCTAGTTTTCAAATTCTAACATAAATAACTGACTTCACTGTCATGTTTATTGTTATTGTCACATTTATTTGTTCATAAAATATACACTTAACATCGTATATTACCAGAACAAAAAATGTATTCATTAACAATAATATAAAATAATAGTCAATCTAATAAAAGTATATGAATATACGTTATTTTAAAACATTATTTTGGTGGGCTTCCAGTATCCTTGAGGCAAAATGTCTTATTAATTTTCATATTTGGCAAAACTTCTTTTTCTATACATTTGTAAAAGTTGCCACCTGCAAGGTTTTGGTGCACCATCGCACTGAATTGTGGTAAATAGTGTGTGTACATCAGTTGTACACTAGAAATCAGAACGCATTGTGAGTAAAAAGTAGTGAACGAATGTAGAGAATGAACAAACTCAAGATTTACAAAACAGCTGACACCCGATATATAGTGCACTATACTGTATAGTAAATAAGTAGCGGTTTCGGACACAGCTCTGGTTGCTTGGCTGACTTCTTACTCGACGTATGATGTAACTTGCACTTCTTTTCTTTTTTGTCATCAGAATCAAACCTTAAGTTGCTATTTATGTGTGTAAACTAGGGATGTAACGGTATTGTAAATACCATCATACCGCAATACCAATTTTTTCGAGACACTACCGTTGTCGTATGACTCTATAAAACGTTAGGCCTTCTGAAGAAAGTTTGCTCAGGCGAATGGAGCGGGAACTACAATTCCCATCAGCCATCATTTTTTGCGGTCTGTTGTCGCTACAGATCAGTGTTGCCGACTTTGTCTCTATATTTAGCGACTTTTCAGACCCCCTTGGCGACATTTTTCCCTAAAAGCAACTAGCGACAAATCTAGTGACTTCTTGGATAAACCTCAGCGAGTCTCTGGTACTGCCGTGCGAGTTCTTGTTTTCCCGTCATCACAGTTTAAATCAGATGTGTGGAAGGTTTAATAATTTTTTGTTATTAAAATTGAAAAATTCAAGTTCCTGTTTCAAAGTTTACAGATAGATGGCTAATGTGTGTGCCATTGATATGTTCAGTGTTCATGTAAGCCGTTTACTAAACCCTTCTGGCACTTTTTTTGAGTTTCTTCATTAGTTTTGCTTTTCTTGTACCGTACTGTGCCATTCATACAGAGGTATTACCGTACCGTGAAGTTTTGATACCGTTACATCCCTAGTGCAAACATATTTTGTGATTATAGCTACAGTTTAGAAGCTAAAAAATACCTTATAATTGATGTACTCTGCAGTTATTTGTGTCAGATGTTTAAACGTGCATTGTGTATCATGTCATCATCATTTTGATTACAGATGCATCTCCTGAAAATAAACACAATGGCCGTGACAGTATCAAGTGCTGTTGCTCATAGAAGCCTGGCTCTGTTTTTTGAAAAGAGATGAAAAGCAGGTTCGGTTTCTGACAGCAATAAACAATCTCTGGCTTCATGACTAAAAGAGCAAATGTAGTAGTCGAGCTGCACTGCTTCAGCGCTTCGTGACTAGAGAAGCTTCAACGTCACTGGAGACGCAAAAGAGGCTTAAAGGTTCAATAATGTTTATCATCAGATGATACTTCTAAGGAAACCGTTTAATACTTGAAGGTTATTAAAGGCAGCTTCTGGGTTCATTGATGTCAGTTTTTTTGCTCAGAAGTGGACTTCTGGCTCCAGATGCACGTGTGTGCTGGGCACAGCGTCTTGAAAAATCATCCCGGCCTCGTGAACATCCACTGCCAAGCTTTACTCGTCAGATCCAGCGTGCCTCATGGGTAGTTTTTTAATGTGCTATTGTGATGCTCAGCAGTTTGTGGGCATTATGGATGGAAGTCTCAGCTCGAGGGAGTCGATGGGAAACAGGCCATGACATGGTGAGATGAGTCACGGAGGAAAGCGCTGAGTCCCTCATTTTCGCCTTTAAAGTGTGAAGGATGAGAATCATTCTGACTGTAAAATGAGTCAGCAAAGCTGTAAACTCAACCGCAATGTTTCCCTGTCACATCTTATGTGTGATTTTCATTTATTTTATGCAAACGCAAGCTTTGAATACTGGGAAAAAATAATGTTTTTCAGTGATCAGCTTTGCACATGCGAATATTAGCCGTTTGGGAGTGCATTGGTTTGCCAATTGCTTTGATTTAAATATGAAGCAATAACTAATGGTAGCAAATCAATCCAAATCATTTCACTGAAATCATAATAAATGCTTCTGTCATGATACAATTCCCCTGGTAAGGAAGGTTTTGGGGCCAATCAAAACTTAGAAGATCTGTTCCCACTGTAGAAGAAAACAGCTTAAACCAGCATGTGTTTCTGTGCTTTTTTTGTGTTCCCCAGCAAAAATTAGCAGATGAAGCTGATTGCAGTGGGGGTTTTTTTATGCACGATGATGTCTTTCTAGTTAAGCTAGTTGAAAAAGATCAGCAACTGCTACGGCAAATTTTTAATTTTTTAATTAAACATGCAAATAAATATATATATATATACATATATATATATTATAAACACACACACACACACTCATAGGGTGACAATACAATTGGTTTTGATATTTTAATATTGAAAAGTGTACCACTTTACCACTGTTCTTTGTTCAATTACTGTGATTCTGTAAGGATATTAAAATACAGTAAACTGTGACATATTATACCCAAACAGTATAGTAAAAGTGGACTACCAGTAAAATTTATATAAAACACACACACACACACACACACACACTGTATATATATATATTACTTACAATTATCTTCTTTTATCTCATAAAACAAATCTATATCTGAGTGGAAATTTGGTCATTACCATCGATCTTCAAGTGTGCTTGTATTTTGTCTCTGAGATCCGGTATGCTCATCATTGAATTTTTGTCATTATTTTTTACACTCAAGCACAGCTTAAGTTCTTCTTCCAGAGTTTTTATGAACGTGGATCTCCTTGATGTTGATTTGTACAGGATGAAATGATAAACAGGTAGGCCAAGGAACTGACAAACCTGAAATGTACCCCATCACACATTATGATGCTAGTCAGAGGAAACCTAAGACTGCCAGTGACTCTGCACAAAAAAATTGCTCTGGACAAAATTTCTTGTTCCAGAGCAATGATTTAGAAAACATACAACCTTAAGCACGTTTCGAGAAGGAACGGTTTATTGACAGATCATAATTAAGACTTTATGTGGTTATTTGTTGATCCAACAATCTCATTGAATCATCACAGGAGGATTATAAAAGTAGCTTAGGTTACCCCTTATTTGTGTTTTGTCCTTGGCCCATTCAGTCATGAATCTGCCTTCTGTCTACCATCTTCGTTTACAGGGCTCCATTTCAATAAGCACAGAATCTATATCTCTGATGAGTGAGATGTACGGACTAAACAAAACAAACTTTAGCCAAGTTAGAGAAACTGAGGAAATAGTGTGCCGGAGAGTAGTAGAGGTGGCTAGGCCTGAGCCAAGGCCTTCATTGTAACCCAAGTACTGGGTATGTGGGTGCACTCTCCAGGTTTTGGGCAAGCTGCAAGCTAAAACACGTCAGGATATAATCTCTTTCACTGGCAGCATGGCGAAGGAAGCTATGAAGATAAACAGACATGTCAGTTACAGCACTGGCCAAGTGTACTTTATTCCACCTTCGTTGAGGCTGGCGACGTCCCTGTGTCGGACCTACTGCACGTGAAATGTGAACGCCGATTGTGATGGCAATCATGTATCAGATAAGGCCGTTGGGTTCAGACACGCTGCTGGCGAGCGAGAATTTGCACCTTTCAGTCAGCTTTCTTCATGCGTCATTCAAGGCCATCTCAGAACTATGGGTTTTTGATTTGTCATGTGATTTCTTAGCCATCAAATATATTTTTTTCTTCTTTTTTATTGATAAAATATGCAGTGCATTATAGCTGCACAGAGGGATTAAGTGGGTGGAATATCTTTCGGATGGTTTCCAGAGCATTTGGCACTTTGTGATGGATATCTTTGTGAACACCATATCTGTCTTTGTAACTGTCATACTCACTTGAAGAAAAAAAGCTGCAGACCAAAAGGATATACTGTGTTTTGGATGCGTGCGTTAACAGCCATTATTTTCAAACAAATCTATGTATGCTGTATATTTGCATATGCTTGTGTGTTCTTCTAAAAAAAACAAAAAAAAACCAATGAATTTATGTGTGTGTACATACATAAATATACTTTGCAAATATATGCACAGTTCATTTAAAAATAATTATATATTATATTATTAGATACCATATAATATATCATATTTGAGATCAATACTCTCAAACATAGTCTTTATTTATTTTTTTATTTTACGTTGATCGCCAACACAAACGACTCAAAGGCCTTCTACAGTGCATTAAACAATTCTATCCTTCCACCCATGTCTTAAATAATCAATTATATTGATGTCATCATTCACTTACCAATATTTAATTACACATGTTACATTTAAATACTGGATAAGGTCTAACAACACAAACATCCACCAATGCATTACAAAATATACACATGGCTAAAGCATTAATATTTACTTTCATACCATTAAATATTTTCCAGATAATATTTGACTCATTACTTTTGTAATTATTAATGATTATATGGGTAATGATTATATGGACGTCAGATTTTGTTCATTCATCTCATACCCTGTCTTTAATAACAATTTCTCTTATCCAAATTAACACTAATAATAATTTAGCATTTTAAATATACTATTACCTTTATGTGTTAATAAGGGTATTCCTTGCATAATAATTTTTGTGGGACCTTCCAATCAAAAGTTTGAAAACTCCTGACTAAACCATTGAGACTTAGCAGGCATGCTTCACACACTGTTTAAAGAAAAGCTAAACCAGCACCAAAACAGTACTAGCTAGCGTTAACCAGTCTGAAAATGTAGTCTAAGCTGGTTTTTCAACAAAGTAGGAAAAATCCGAGTGATAGGATCAGTGATTTAGTTTTCTTTGGCATCTGCGTGTTAAATGTCAGTCAGCTACGTCTACAGAGCATTTATGTGTTGGCCTTGGCTAATGCTGCCCTGACAGGCAAGGGGATATTTCTGTTATTTTCTTTCTTCCTGAACTCAGATGCCTCAGGATTGGGTTTCCAGAGATGGCTACTCTGACAAATCATTGTCAATGTTACGATACCACATTATGAATACGGAGAACATTAGTCCTTTTGTGTCCAAGATAGTTTTGAGACAATAGTTGAGAGGTGTTTATTTATCTTCCATTTCATTCTTCTTGAAACCAAAGCACCTCAAATAGACACCTAGCTATATTATATCAGCTCCTCCAATCTTGAGAAAATTTAGTCAGTGTCTGACAAGCTAATGTTTATGACTACAGACTGCAGACTTCCATTTAAAGTAGATGTTAAACCTTTGATAATCCCAGAGAGTGGCTTTGGTAACCAACTCTGCTTGACCCAAATGAGACATGATGTCTGTGGCGGTTCATAAATAGGTTTACAAATGAATTTTGGGGGCATACGGGAAAAGCCATTGGCATTTGATTTGATGCCAGGGTCATGACTAACCTTCCCACCCCTGACCTCTAATGATTCATGGATGAAACTGGGGAACAGTCATGGAAATATCAGTGTGTCTTGATGGCGTAACTAGTCGTGGAAAAAACACTTGTGTTTTTCTCTACGGAGGATGTAAGCCAATCTGACTCTTCTTTGTTATTGTTTAAGAAGAGGGAGTGTGTTCACCGTGATGAAATAAAGCTTGAATGGTGTTGTATTTAATCATGATCACACCAAGGGTCCACCCTTCGCCTCCCCAAAGACGACATTTGAGGAGCACAGTTTGAAGGCCAGCATTTCAACCTTTCTTTTAACATTAAAAACAGCCTCAAAACAACCTCTAACAAGGAGAATGGGGGAAATGATTACATCTGTTTCAGACGGGCTAGCCTTTTAGTCTTGTGGGTTCATTCATCTAAAGTTCAAAATGATAACAATCAAACATTCTACGGTGGCAGAGAGAGCTCAATGCACTGCAAACTTAAGAAAACACATGCAAACAGGATAAAACGACAACACATTAAGAAAACATCTTCATCAGTTTGACGACACAGGCACTGCAAATTCTCGCAACGCAAACAGAAACGCTCTGCAAACACAGAAATGTACTGCAAACACACGAACGCGCTGCAAACACAGAAACGCGCTGCGAGTAGCACGGACCACAACGGAAATCTTTCAGGGGGACCTCAAAAAGCGGCGAACCCATCTGGGGTAACATAGCATTAAAATAATGTTTCAGTGTTAAGTGTGTAATTCGTCAGATTAGTCTAATAATATGCAAAAGACTGTATGATCAAAAAACTCACCTTTTAGTTCAGCGACAACAAAAAGCTCAGACAAAAAGCCACTGAACAAACAATCAGGTCCCAGATGGGTTCGTCACTTTTTGAGGTCCCCCTGAAACATTTCCATTGTGATCCGTGCTGTTTGCAGCGCCTCTCTTTGTTTGGTTGCGTTGTGAGAATTTGCAGTTTGCATGTGTTTTCTTAAGTTTGCAGTGCGTTGAGCTCTCTCGGCCACCGTAACATTCCTAATGGCTGCATCATTAGTTTTGTTCAAGCCTGCTCAAATTATTAACCTGCACTGTATTTTTCAGCTGGCTTGCAATCCGACACCAAACAGTAAGCCAACTCTTATTGTAAATGTTTAGCCATTTGAAATGACAAATTGTATGTTTCAAACGTGATGACCCTGCTGAGTCAGTGTTTGCCTTTTCTGACCTTGCCCTCAGTGGATGTTGGGTGATTCAGACTAGAATACAGTCAGCAAACACTTTTAGCTAATCAAAAACAGATTGTAACTTACAGGCTAAAGAAAATAGCAATCCTTTTCTGTTCAGGAAGAGTATAAGCTGTCAAATGTGTACAGTTTACTAACTACAGTAGTATGTAGATGTTAGCAATTTATTTTTATTACCATTGCTATCTATATACCGTGGGTACAAAAAGTATTCAGACCCCCTTAAATGTTTATATAGTATATCCAAATTATATAAAAGATAAAGATAAAAAAATAATTATGTTTTATGCTTGTAAATGTTACGTAATAATACCTACAATTAAACATGAGATCAGGTTAATATATTAGTTGTTTCCCCCAAGATGGTAGCTGGATGTTGGATTGTGCTTGCCCATGTATTTTTAAATGAATTTAGAATACAATAATGAATATTAATTTATTAATTATTCTTTAAAAAAAATTAAAAAAATAACAATAAAAATAATAAATTGTATTCAGTAATCTAGCATTTCATTCTAAACATAGCTTGAGACCTACCAGCATCCTCAAACATGTTTTGTATTTATTTTCATAGTCTTGCTTTGGTTAGTACATGAGATCGGGATCAGGTGTGATTTACAGTATTACCCACCTACATACAGGATCTCCTTATTTAGATAAGGATAAATCCTGTTTCTGTACAACAGCTCAAGGTGCGTATATATAACAAATAAATTTTGCTTTTGTCATGACAAGAATGTGCAATTGGGTGTGTTTTATTACCTCTACAGACAGGAACTCCTTATTTGAAAACAAATTCCCCTAATTGCAGACAAGAAATTCCCCTGATTCACACTTTTGGTTTGGTTTTGTATGATTATCTAGAGAATTTAGTTAAGTGCCTGAGGGTATAACAACACAGTTTTGTAATTGGGTCACTTCCCTGTGAACCAACTAGTTGTGATATTCTTGGAACATATAAGCAGGTTTTGTTTCTACCTTGCTGATTGATTGTACCTGTGGAATAGTTGATGACGTACAATTGTGATCAGTGAGGTATGGGAGAGATGAGCGGGACAGCCATGGTGGGCTTCCTCATGTGCCAGTGCAGACAGAGCAGCTTTGATCAAGCAAATGACATCACTGCTTGTCCCTGGCGGAGAGAAGTATGCAGAATAGACATTTACAAGCAGGAGTGGCGATGTGGTCCAACTACGATCAGTAATGGAAGAGTTCTTAGTCACACAGGGCCAAACCACAAAGCATCAAAATAATTTGCTAAAATGATTTAGATCAGACCACATCATGCAGGAATCAGTCTTTTACATCATCCGGACAGCTTCCAGTTATCACCGAAGTGTTGCGTAAAATAATGCATTATGCATCGATGAGCTCATTTTAAGTCACTACAGATCAAATAAACTGAATGGAAAGGGCCCGTTTAGACCTTTACATGTTCATTTGTATTATTTATTTGTTTAATTTGAATTAATATCAAGTTCCATCCATTTCAAAATTATTCATTGTCGAGGAATAATTCACACAAAAATAATAAAGCTGAAATGTCCTCACACTCAGGCAATTTGTTTCTTCATTGTAACAGATTGTGGGAAAATGCTCACAGTGGATCCTCTGCAGTGAAAAGGTGCCGTCAGAATGAGTCTAATGATGAGCTGATAAAAACAACGCAATGATCCACAACAAACCCACACATCTCCAGTTCATCAGTTAACATTTTGTAAACCAAAAATCTCTGTTTGTAAGAAAAAAACTGATCATCAAAGCATTTGAACTTTAAACCATTGCTTCTGGCCAAAATACTAATCCATAATTCATAATAATGCTTAAGTGTTCCCCCTCAGTCAAGTTCACTTCGACGTTACATATAGGATCTCGGATGAGAGACCAATCGCCTTTGAGTCTTTGGAAAAGGCCAATGAATATTGGCGTGCAATAATCACAGCCAGGTGCTTATCACACCTTATCACAGTGTGAGTATAAGAGGGCGCGTTCGCGAGACGGCTCCTCTTGCGTACTTCCCGCGGTGAGATGGAGAGCAGCGCTGGCTTTTCGA
>JAUMHR010000056.1:18385920-18401398 GCA_032361145.1 Enteromius fasciolatus
TTTTCTTTTCTTTTCTTTTCTTTTCTTTTCTTTTCTTTTCTTTTCTTTTCTTTTCTTTTCTTTTCTTTTCTTAACAGTCCCATTTTCTTTCTTTCTTTCTTTCTTTCTTATAACATTGGTACTTACAGAGTATATATTACTTATTGGTATTAACAGAGATTATTATTGAGTATACTTATACTTACCCATTAACTTCCTTCTCTGATGATTTCATGTCTGTGAAGCAATCCCTGTAAATAAATACCTGCATCAAGTGAACTAATATATTGTCTGTCTCCTGATCTGTACATGTGTACAATAAAGTTCTATAAAAGTGAAATTTTAAATTATTTTATTTGTGTGCCGTTGGATGCAAATGTGCCTTTGTCAGTGCCAAAATTCCTTCATGTCACTCATTATAAAAAAATAATAATAAAAAAGTCTATGATGGGAGATATTTAATTTTAACAGTATCCAAAGCAAACAGTACCACTGTTTGGCACTGAAATGTACTGCTAAATGCATGCTATGCCAACATTCATCTACATGCAGTCAGGAAAATCAAACCAGAAAACTGCACAGGATCAAATATACATCACATTTCTATACATCCCTTGTGCTTGTGTGCCTGTTTAATAAATATTTTATCTATTTTGATTGATTTCAACTACAAAGCTTTTATTGTCAGCTCTGTTTAACACATTTGACCATGCTGCTCTGCAGATTCCTTCCCAAAAATCAAGTTCAATCAGGACGTCAAAGTGCACCAAGTAAGTTGTTTTAAACTTTTTTGCATGTAATTCTGCACATTTCCCACAAAAATGAGGTTCAATCAACTTTGCATTCCATTATGAAGAGCTCATCCCTGTGTCCAAATCCCTTTGAAGGGATGAAGGATGTTGGGAACCACAAATCTGCCATTCTGAGACAAAATTAAACCTGCTGAATGATGTGTTCATTTATTCCCTTCAAATTCTTTGAAGTGGCAATTTTTAAAGAGGTAGTTCACCTGTAGTTATGTTCCCACCTATTGCCAAAATGATAATAACAAGCATGTTTGGCGTGCTGTAGGGGGCGAGCCAGGAGCTCGGCGAACCCTGAGCCCTAGTAGCGAGAACCCTAATGAGGGCGTGGCTCGGAGTCCGGCTCAAACTCTGCATGCCCCCAAAAAATGCTTATCAGAGACAGCAGCCAATCATGCCCCCAAAGAAGGCATGGAGAAGAAGCGGGTAGGATGGGAGTAGAAAATGGGGGATGGTGGGTGGCGGGGAGCCTCTGCTGAGGCGGGAGGGGAAGGATCCTGCGGAGTTGGGGATGGGGGGGGGAGATCTGTGCTTATTAATGCATTTAACTGTTGCTTCGTTAGCACAATGGATAATTATGCATAAAGCTGACCATTCTTTGCCCCAGAGCGCAGCTGCGACAGCAATGGGGTAAATTCCGAACAAGGCTGAGGATGCTAGGTGGGGGGGGGATTTCTGCTAATTTAATGGGTAAGAAGAAGGATGGACAAGGAATCGAGGGGGCCGCAGCTGGATAACCACTGGATGTCCAGTAGTCCAGGTCCAGAAACAGGTTGGGCTGGGGAGAAAGAGAGAGAGAGAGACTTGGGTATGAAAGTATGGAGACTTGGGTTTAGAGCAGGAGTCGGGTTTGTGACAGACTGTGGGTTGGAAGGGGTGGGAGACCGGCTCTTGTGTATGCTGGAGCATGTTTCCAGGAGATTGGTTTAATAGATATTATGTTGATTCTAACTTTATTAATATTAGAATATAGCCATATCACAGCATAGCCATTGTCTATCTTGTGTGAATTTGGTTCATCAGACTGCGACTCGATTGTAATCAGGATTTTGATCCAGATAAACATCTGGTAAGGTAGGTCTAGTTTAAGTAGGCCTTATAATAAGGTCAATAAAACAGGTCGGATAGACATTCCAGTCACTATTTCGTAATCATTCCGTGTCTGCCAACAGAAACCATTAGGATAAATTTATCTATGAAAACATTATATTGAGAATTCGGGGCATTTAGAGTTTTTTTTTTTTTTTTTTTTTAAAGAATGAATGAATTTGGCTTTTGATTGTTTTGATTAGAAGTTCCACAGAATCAGGATCAGTGATGGCTGATGAAGATTGGGGCAGACCAAATTATGGGAGGGGAGGCTGCAAACTCTGGGGTGGAATCCGTGCGTCAGGCCTGATGATAGATGATAGATAAAATTAGGGATGGGAAAATAAATAGTCAATAAATACTTATATCAATTAAAACATTATGTTGAGAATTAAGTGCATTAAATACATTGAGTGATCACAGAGAAGAAAAATAATTGCCACATTGGCCTAGAAACTATATGGTTAACGTACAATGTCATCAGCGATGTCTAGCATGTACTGTATGAGCTGGCTTGCTGCTTCGCTTGAAGAGGTTGGCAACACTGGGCTTTATTCCACGTCTGGGCAGAGGAAAATGAAGAGGGAAGCCGGCGAGAGGTGAGTGGCATGGGTTCTTTCGTTAGATGTTTGCTCTGATGGAAGAAGAGTGGCGAGAGACATCGGAGAGCATGCAGCTTGCAACCATGAATGGTGTGACAGCAACTTGAAAGTTGGCTTGGGCTGGGAGAGGAGCTGGGTTCTCTTGATCGAGCTCGGACAAGTATTCTGAGTTTAGACAGCTTGACTGGCAGAGGAGATTACATAATGCTAATGCAAGAACGAGATGCGTAAGGGAAGGAAACTGGATTATTTATAATGGTAAAATAAGGATCGGATTGGTTTACGATGAAGGCAAGACTAATTAGTGAATGGTGCCAGCTGTGTCTAGTAATTGTCAACTTGCAACTTCATAAAGAGTGAATACATTTTTGGATCGCTTTTATTTAGTTTTTCCTTTTTTATTTACAATATTCACAAACTTGCTCACCATGTCATGAACAGTCTGATATTCCGATTCACAAATATATGTAAATAAGTGTGTTTTGTTGTTTAAAAACCTTTATAAATGATCTTTATCGTGATCTGTAACATTAGATGGGCGCCGCATGTTTGTCCATGCTGCAGTTCAAAGAGTCCCGTCATTCGGATTTACAGCACATAAATTAATCAATTTCTCCCGAAATACATGCGAGTAAGTAGCTGGTGAACTGAGTGAAGAATAGAGTGAATTTTATAGCTACTTACACTATGTTTATTTGATATGAATAAAACACATCAGCAAATTAAATTTGTTATTGTTGCTTCCATTGACATCTTTGTGTATTTAACAAGCTCTAAATGTATTGTTTCGCTAGTGTTTATGTGTATTTAAATGTCAGAAACCTATGCATTATGTTTTTGGGAACACTGTATAGTTGTAATAATATGAGAAGCACAGCGCACGTCTCTCTCTGGCTCAGCGCCAGCAAATGCGCGAAAGCTCAGTTTGAATTTGGCAGTTATGCGTCGTCACCGAACATTCTAAATCCCAGATGTGGGAACGTACTCCCAGGGGCATGAAACGAAAAATCCCATATGTGCGACCGTACCGCTCAAAAGGTTAAAAAACGTTAATTTTGCCCTTTAGTCAAGGGCTGGGTTTATTTGTGCACTGGCTCATCTGTCTGTGGTCTGATTTTTTACTAATTTCAGCGACTGTTGGGAGGAACTGGATTAGGATTATATATGCCAAAATTTTAGCTCAGTCGCTGAAAGTGACCTTAGGTCTGATTTGACTTGCAATGACTTGCATTTTATGAATCACCAAGGACTACGGTTTCAGATAAAATTCTTCTTTACTATTCTACTCCAGAAGAAAAGTCACCTACATCTTGAATGGCCTGAGGGAAAGTAAACTGAAAGAACATTTTCATTTTTTGGGTTAACTGTTTCTTCACCCACTTTAGAGACAGTTGTATCCCACTTGGAATGAAGTGACTTTTTTTTCCTTTAATAGATTTGCATAGATGCCAATTATGTACCTGCTGCTACTGCTTTGTTTTGTCTTTTGTTTAGTGTCTGTTCATCTGTGAAACAGGTCAACTTTGGTTTAGTCTCCCCAAACGCTGAACCGTTTGACAAATCCATTTCTTTCTTGTAATTATGAGGAAGTGTTTTTGTTGTTATTTGGTTTTTGTTTTGCATTTATACGATGTGTTTATATTATCAGGTATGGCCAATTTTTCTGATGTGTCTGTAGCCTGAATCTCATATTTGTATTTATATTTGTTTAAAGTGTCATTTAGTTTTTGGTTTTTGTAACTACAGAGTGCATAATTCAGATTTAGAGGAATCTGGGGGGAAAGAGAAGACTATAACTTTGCTTTTCATAGTCGTTGCTTTTATTGTAGATGGAGTTGGAGCATAGATGACAGATGCAGAAAATACAACTTTCTGCATTTACTGGGTAAAACAGTCTGAGTAATAATCTCTAAAGAACAATGCTCCACCTGTTATTTTCAAATGAAAGAGAAGCAGTGTGTTGTTTTGAAAATTAGCCTTGAGGAGCTCCAGACTGTCGTCTGAAAGGTGAAGAGTTCTTTTATATGAGAACTGAAAGTTGGCTCAGAATCCTGTCAACTCGGCAAGTTCAGTGCGTGACAAAGTTCACCGAGTTCAATTTTCGGTTTGAGGATGATGTTTATTGAAGTGTCAACTGTCCACAGGAATGGAAATGAAAAACAAAAGACACTTTCCAGGAATAGTGTAGAAAATGGGCCCTGAAACTTTTAAAGACTTGTGTGCTTAATCTTTAGACACTACTATTTTTGAAATTCACTATATGTGATAGGAAATATATTTCAGGGGCAAGAAAATACATTTCCAATCTTACAGTAGCTTACATTTAGGGTAAATACTAATGCAGATGGAATAGCAAGAAAATGTGTTATGTTCACACGTTGTAGACAACAAATAAGTAAACAAATAATAAAAAATATTGATATTTAAAAAATATATCTAATTATATAATGTATTATTTATTTGTAAATTGTATATATATTTGTAAAAAAAAATGTTTTGAGATATATTTATGCAAAAACGTTTTCCTTTATGTTTTTGCCCTATGGGATGGTTGCAGATTTTGCATAAATTAAGAAAGTACTAAAAACCTAAGCTTGTTTGTTACCAAATGCTTGTTGAAGTTACTGAAAAACCTATTTTATTTATATTAAAACATGTTTGATAATTAATTTTTATAGTACTCTGAGTAACAAGGTTGAACAATAAGCTATTAAGTTATTATTATTATTGTGCAGTATAGTTGGGGGATGCAAATTTGTGCATGAAATGTACATAAAATGTGTTTAAAACTGGCTACATGTCATTGTAGGATAATTTTATGCTAGATAACAGGATCTCTGCCTCTATGGGATACAAATACAAATATTGTGGCAAAAAGACAGCTTGCCTAAAAAGCGCATTTATCAAGTAGCTCTATAACCTGTGGCTGACTCAGAGCTTAGCACCGTAACAAGGACAACTTGTTTTGTTTCCACTGCCCACTTAATTCATGGTTCCAATGTGTGACCATACATTACAGTATATTTTGAGAATACAGCTGGATGGCAGGTCTGGGTAATCTACGTCAGAGGTAGGAGCGCTGAACAATTTTGATGCCTGTTGTGTTCGACCACACGCAAACATAGAGTTATTAAGATGACAGGATAATAGCAGCCAGCCAGCATATTATTTCTTTTTTTACAGTTTTTCTGGAAACGTACACCCACATTCAATGTGCCACACGCAACTTGATAGAGACTTTTAATTAATAAACTTGTGCATGTGATATTAAATAACACGCAAAGCTCAAATGAAAACCTCGAAGTAGCTTTGCTGCAAGCACTTACAGTATATTCATCTATATCTCTTAAAGGCAGGCATGAACTTGAGCTTGTGTGTTTGCCTCTTGTCAGGCTGAAGTGATTCAGAGCGAGTGCAGGCTCAGTTGTAAATAAGCCTCTGGCTACAGTCAGCGCTGCCAGTATGCAGGAGGATACCTGCCTGCCAGACAAGCCCCTGTTACACTTTAACCTAAAGATCGAATTGAACTAGGGCTGTCACGATATCAGAGTTTTCACTACACAATTACCACAGCCAAAAGAATCCACAAAAGCAAGAATTTTTGTGTTTCTGAATAAATGTGTTTTTGAATTAAAATATTAATAATTATTTTCTACATGCAGAATAATCATAAATTATTCTAGATTCTTGAACGGGTTAATGTTTTGGTTTTGGGAGTCCCCAGTCAGGGCCAGCCCATGGCATAGGCAGTACAGGCAAATGCTAAGGGCGCCATACATCCAGGGGGCGCCAGAAAAAAAGTGTCGCTTCCACTTAAAACTAGTTGGTGCTATGACTTCTGAAAAGAATTAGCCCACATTCATTTAACTACATAGCAAAGCCTACTAAGTAGCAGTAGCAATAATGAGGAGTCAACAAGCTCAACATGTCATGTTTTGGTGGAGTTTCAGGTCATTTTAGTGACTTGTTTCTAAAAACAGAGAGAACATAGAAAAAAAGCACTCACTGTTTATTTTCCTTATTTTGCAAAAGCACACACTTTTGGTAGTAGACGCCAGATTCGAAAAGGTGTATAACATTTATTTGTGTGACCAAAGTCAACAGAGTATTTCTAGTGTCTTTTGCACTAAGAAAAAAAAAGACGTGACCGTGGACTTCAGGGAGTTAACATTAGCAAAACATGGTTTGCTAATCAATAAATAGCTAGCGCTATCTGTTTTGACATCAGCTAATGTTATGGAAGGGCCTAGTAGTTATGGAAAATAATAATGTAACTACTATCATCACTTCCTCAGGCAAATGCTTGTTTTTTTAATATCTTATTTTGTACAGTGCTGTATTTATATTTTTAAGTTAATGTCAGTTGTTTACACTTTTTTCTTTTTAGAGTATTTAAATCGAATACTTTAAGTAAGCTCTTGTATATTGTATTGCATATTGTAAAGACCCAGCAGTCAATACGTATTTTTATGTCATTTAATCAAGACAGTTGGGTTTTTGTATTAGTGGTGTTATGTGTGTTTATGTTCAAGTTAGTTTCGATGAGTTTGGTTCATTTGCAGCCCTGTTATAAAAAAGTGTAACTGTTACCATCATGGAGAGAGAAGTGTAGAGAAGGTACTTGTTGATATTGCCTTTCATGAGGATGTTCTTATATAAGTTCAAATAAAAAGTGAAAGAAGACTACTGTTGCATTACTCTGCCTGTGCACCTGCATAAAGAGTCACTCAGGGTCTTGCAGTGTTAGGGACATGAGTGCTTTGCATGTTTTATTACTCTGCTGGCAAGTGGTTAGGGAAAAGTTTTATAGAACAGCTTAGCTCCAGTTCGCCCACGTCTTAGCGAACAACAGCCAGTTATCACAATATGTTCAGTTAATATTTTTGTATTTGTTTATTTCTTTCTTTCTAAGTATTTTGAAAGTGCAACTGCTTTATTTAAATAAAATAATGTCCATGACAAAGCTATTAAGGTTCTTATGAGTATATGTACACTAGCACTGGAATTTACTGCAATGCAACGGCGCAACCTGAAAGCCTGGAGCACCAAATTGGTTAGGGGCAGGCCTGTCCCCAGTAACAGGTTGACATGGATGCAGGGTCAAAAACAAAAACAAAATTTCTTTTTTTTTTCAATCTTACTTGCTCAACGTCTCCCAAATTATTTGCTTAACAATTTAGTTTTTTCAAACCCCTCCTTTGCATGACACTAATCCGTAGTGACTTGTCCAATTTGTCTCATTTTAATTTCATGATGCCTGTAATGCCTGATAGAATAGTTGGTGAGAACAGTGTTGGTTTATGCACAGTGTTACCATAGAAACAGGTATTTTTATGCTGTAAAAGTGGTGCCTAGTGGCAAAGAATGAATTAGCATTTTCATTCAGACCAACGAAAAGATTAACAAGTGGGCGGCAATATGCTAATATTTCACGTTGACGTCAACATGAAACGGCTTGGGATTCGCTTTAAGAACAACTCGATTCATTGTTTTAGAGACGGCTCTTTCTTTTGAGAGACAATAACTTTATGCAAATTTTAAACGTTACACAATGTTTTCATTCACTCATAAAAGGTGATGTTATATATTACATACACTTTATATATAGACTAGAACACTTTCAGTTCTTTGCCTTCTAAGGTGCTGCCTCTAAAGAAAGAAATTGTCCTTTTTTATTTATTTATTTTTTTTTTTTTCAGCCTCTTGTACTCTGGAATATATTATTCCTAACCATGACCTGCAGGCATTCCATGAGGTAATAATGCAATGGCGTTCAGTATACACAGAGCAAAACAGAAACAATAAGGGAAAGAATGAAAACGTTAATCTGTATTGTCCACGTTGAAATGTTGGATGGCACGCACAAACACCCCTCTCCATCCGCCTTGTGTCAAAGCAGTCAGCCAGTCTCAGTGCAGAACATTAATGCACTCCAGATAAACCACAGCAAATAGACCACAGCAAAGACTTGACGAAATGTTATATAAAGCCACAGAAAAAACACCTATTTCTCGAAGACTGCAATTGTACGCAGCCTTCAAACAGAATTCAGCGTGTCTATGGATTTATAGGTTCCAGCAAGTGGTCTAACGGGCCACGGGGGTGGACCTGCTGAGCCACTGAGTGGCAGTGTTTTTTAGGTAAGACTGTTTTTTTTAAGTAGTAAGAAAGTAATTTTACAAGTCCGGGAGCAACAGTTGTACAAGACTTGCAATTAATTAAAACTTGTGCCAGTAACTACTATATCCAAAAGGCATTATGCACAGAACATGCCGTCTCCAGAGGCAGTGACCTCCAAACTCTTTTGCAGATGGCTTCCAGGGGTGCTCTGTTATTCCATCCTCCACGCTCGCTATTTTTGCACTTGTCAATAGGAAGAACTCTATATTCGTTCACACTTTCTAGAGTTTCCAGATTCCATTGTGAGCCTAAGTTGCTCAGCTGGCGTGTTGACGTGGCATTAGCTTCCTAATAACTTATGAGAAGGTATTTTGAATAAAAGTGTTTTGTTGTGTTGGACTAGGAGATTTTAAATGGTTTTTTTTTTTTTTTCTTTCTTTTTCTACATAATTGTAAACAGTATTCGTAAACCTATTATGTTTAAAACTGTATTTTGCATATAGATTGTCATTCCCAGTGTGAACATGAGTTTAACTTTAACAACAGTTTTTACCAAGTAAAGTAAAAATATTTATATAGTGCTTTTATACAAGCTGTATCAAAGCAGCTTCACAGTAATAAACAGGAAAATAACAGTATTATTGTTGAAAAGTGGAATGAAAGCAATTTCTGCAATAAAACAGTTCTAAAAGACAATAGTGGCATTATACAACCTAATTTACTTCAATGACTGTGTCAGTGTTGCAAAGTTCATTAGCTATTAAGCAAACACAGTTCAAATATAAAACAGCTCTATGGATGATTCAGCTCAGTGTTGATTATATGGAGTATCCAAATCGTTAACAAACCATAACTTTGTGAAAATTGCATTGCATGAGCTTTTCTTTTGCCTTTTCAGACTAAAGGGAGTGAGACAAACAAAGAAATGATAGATCTGCCAGTCTTAACAAAGCTATAGAGACAGTGGGGTGTGCTTTTTTGAGCTATACTAGCTATACCACCTATACTGTGCAACATAATAGCAATCACTTGACGGGCAACTAACAGTAGCAACGCCCTGGCATGACTATGGAGTGTTTCGGTCGAGAAAATCACCACTCACATTTCTTCAGCAAACATAAACATGTAGTTACACATGTAGTTTTCCATTAAACACATGCACCAGAGGCGTGCGAGGATCCCTTAAAACATGTGCCATATCCAGTTCCGGAGACTCAATCAATTTGTTCCGGCAGAAATTAAGGCCTCTGTGATCTCTCAAATCCATGCGAATCCGGCAGACAACAGAGTTTACGTGATGTCGATTTATTTGTGAGAAATAGCTTTGTTTTGGTCCGAAATGTCAAAACAGCGGTTAGATCGCTCCTCGCCCGCTCCCTCAGAGCTCGGGGTAAAAATAAACCATGATCTAGCGGGGGCAATTGGTGGATGCATGTGTGGATCAAATGATGAGATGAGAGACAAACTACACCTTAATGTTCGAACCTGACCGGTGTTTAAAATTCTTTTCCCGTGACACTGTAATGTAATGCAGGGGGACCAATCAAGAGCTTATTATGCTACACTCATCTGAGTCATTATCGCTGTAATCAGTATTTATACACAAGTGGCTTTCTCGCTCGCTCTAACGCTCTCACCCTCTCCCTCTCCCTACACTTTGTCGAAACATGCAGCTCTATCTAGATCGCATGCATGAAAAGAGATCTAGTTCCCTTTGTCGAGGCTTGTATCTCCCAGGTCCCAGAGAGCTTGTTCGAGCATTACATCATGCGCTGGAACAAAGGCACGCTGGGATGGGCTGGGTAACGGGAAAGGATGGAGGTTGGGCTGGTGCTGAGATCAGGTTTTTGGGAAAAGTCATGGGAAGTTGGAGAGGGGGGGAAGGAAGTAAAGAAAGAACAACCTAAATTAGTGTGGGAGCAGATGGAAAAACGAAGCCCTCACAAATCCAGGTAAAGCTTGTTGGTGAAATAAGCTGCTTTTAAAAGCTTCCACGTCAACTTTTAAAAAACCTGGACATGTACAACCATTTACAGTCAGATATTCCGCAACCAAGCTAAATGATCATTGCATTGGTGGACATAAATGGGATGTTGCATTTTCAAGATGACACTGAGGTTGAAACGTCAACAGGCAGACATATTTCCAAAACACAGCAGGTAATTAGTCGGATTCATAGTCTTTGCGCTCCTGTGGTTTGCTCAGAGGAGGCTTTAGACTCATTCAAGACGGTTAAACACGGCAGCCAGGAAACATGTTTAGACTCCAAACCCTACTGAAATACAACACTTCATGAGATTTCTTTGTCCACCATTCAATAAATTGAAAATTAAATTTGTTCAACCAATTTTAGATCTACATTATAAATGATCCAAAATGTCTGTCTTTAAGCAGAATTACGTGTGGTGATTTTTTTTTTTCTCTCACAATAATGTATGTATTAGATATCAGATTCAGATCTGATTTCTTATAATTGCCTCAATCTGATTGTTGGATCCGATACAACATTTTTCACAGGATTATGATAAGATGATTAGTAAACGTGGCTTGAGGCTTATACCTTTGACTTCTTATTTTATTATTTGGCTTCTACACAGGCCAGCTTAATTACGCAGCCGCAGGATTGTAAAACAGCTCTGGTATTATCAAATATTTTTATGCATGTCTCAGTGTCCCAGTCATGAGGGTTGGATGACAAGAATGGCCTTGTGCACTTGACCTGCGAGGTTGTGTGTGCGCATGTTAGCGTGCCAGCGTATACATGCCTCATTCTGGGATTGACTTGACGCTCTTGCAGATACTCCGATTTCTTCATAACTCCTAGCGCACTCCACTTCTGGGTTCCCCTGCACCTGGCACTGGGAGATCAAGCGCCACATGAACCCTTAATTCCAGGAATGATGGCCTTGTGGGATTCAGCCCCATCGGAACATGGGAGCTCGTTGGGTTGCCTCTCTGAAAGCCACCAATCAGGTAATAATCCTCTAATGCCTGCAGAGCTAATCAGCCTCCATGCCAGCGCCCGCTGCCAGGCCTTGCTGCTGCTGTTGGCATCGGCTTCTGGCTGAAGTTTCCAATGAACTTGACAGCAGCAGGGCTTGTAGGATCATGCTTGACCTGTGCTAACTCTGGTCTCTTGTGTCGTAAAACAGTTCACTCAAAAATGAACATTCTAATATCGGTAACACACCCTTTTGTCATTATAAATGACTTACTTTCTTCAGTGGAACACAAAAAGTTGTTAAAATATGTACCTTAAGTCGTTGTGTAAAATTTCCCTTTTATCTAATGCAAGCTACTTTGGATTAAAGCATCTACTAAATGCATAAATGTGATGTAGTGCACATATTATATGTTTCCTGTAGCTCAAACAGTGCAGCACGGCAGAAGCAATGCCAAGGTCATAGGTTTGGTTCCCAGTAAAAAACAAGAACAGATAAGAACATCAATGTCAATGTCAAGGTTTACCAAGGTTCGATTCCCAGGTAAAACAAAAACTCATAACATGTTTACATTATTTGTTAATAGAAATAGGTTACTGTTCCTTGAAGATTTGAATGTTGTAGACAGTGTAATTAGATTCCTTTTCTCATTTACTCACCTTCTAGTCACACATCTTTATCTGTCATTCAAGACACTGGTATGTCGACGGGTCTTTTGCACTGCATGATGAAAATCCTTTATTAGGAATCCGCCACATCATCACATAGTGGAAGAGGAATAATTATCATACACCAGTCTAAAGGTACATTTAATCTTTTGCACACTTGGATTAAAATCAAAGAGGCTTTTTCCCCAAATGTGTTTTACGACGGTCTACAGGTTTAGACCTGGACTTGTGTATGGACTTTTGCTTTGATCTAAAATCTGATGAGTTGCACGTAGGCAGCATTTAGGGTGTTGCATGCTCCAAAATGTAGGCATCGTGATTTTGAGGCCTTCTTTTGGCCAAACTCAAATGTATTCTACACATAAAGCAATTCCAGATCAATCTATCCACATTTCCAATCAGCCACTTATAAAGTACAGTGTATAGTTAATATGCTATAATCTATAATATGCTGTGCTATGTCTTAGAATGCATTTAATATGTAATTAGTAGACAATGAGGCAGCTAGGTTTTGGAAATGAGCCTGCACATGATCATATATTTGTCACATATTTTACTGCATCTCAGGTTTTTAAGCTCACAAAAGGTATTTGAGAAAAGAGGCCTAAAGTGGGTTGAAAAAATTCCAGTCTGGCTCCAGATGCCAATGAAAAATGGATAACAGTTCAGCTGTCTCTAATGTTCATTGTTTGGAGAACAGAAAGTGTTTAAGATTAATATCTACACATATATAAATGCAGGACATTCTAAAGTCATGCAATGAATCTTCAGAAGGTGGGCTCGTTATTCCCAGGCCACACACTGTGCTCCGTATTAAACTAATATCAGATCAAAGGTGGACAATTCATTAGTCTTCAAAGGGACTGCCATTTTTAAAAAATCGACCGTCATGTACATTCACAAGCTGCTGAGCGGTTGGCTTTGGCAAGATACGTCAAGCAAGAGCGAGAAATGGCATTAGATGCGTAAGACAGTGATGGTGCCATAGACTTCCTTCCCTACTGGCAGAGAACTTTATGATTTGGCTCTTTGACTAAAGCAGAACAAAACATTATTGCACAAACAGATATAAAACTATTTAATGGCAGGATTGGAAAAGCCATTACAGAGAGTAGAAAATGCAAAAACGAAAGAAAAAGAAGGAAAGAAAAAAGAAAATGCTGGAATTGCCAAGGAGAAGATGAGTAATCCACTGTATGGCCAACTGAAAATATTAAAGACATTGCTAATATCCCACAAGTTTAGCAAACGTAAACACTGACGGGGGAAAAAAGTGCATACTTTATTAGCCAGCCCGGAAAACCACAAGAAAGACTGGCTTAAACTAACATATCCAAGCCAAGGAACACTGGACTGTGAACACATCAAAGAAAAAGAACGACTACAAGAAGAGGTAATGATTATACAAACAACTGAGATCAGGCGTTCACACTCTGCTTTACTTAAAGGGAGGTCAAGGAATTAAAGCATTGTCAGGTTCGGTGTCAGCTTAATTAACTTGAGCCAAAGTCTTTGATTATTTGAGTGTTTTTTTTGTTGTTGATATTTTATGAAGGGAGTATTCCCTACAGTGTGTTTATCGTGTTTTTGTAGGCTGATTATGAGACAGAGACCTGGCAACAAGTCCTGACTCGTCCGTCACATTGATTTGAGCTCTTGAGTACGTCCATCCCATTAGCCAAAGGCCTTTGAAAATAAATGCTGATGCATGATTGCTTCTCGGAATCAGAGCCTTTTCCAAACCCATTTACATCTTGCCGGTTCAGAAAGTCTTTATGCGGGCTTAGACAAAGAAATGAACAGGAATTACTGTTCAATATGACATCAATGTAATTCAAACAATCACATTTAGCTGTTGGCCGCCAGCCTGACTGACATCTTTTTTTTTTGTCATCTGCTAAAATGCGTGAAGTGGGGTCAATTTCACACTGGAGGCTTTAAGTCTGTGTGATTCAATATTTGCCTCAAAGCCTTCAAATATACAGTAAGGAAGACACAACAATGCACATTTGACCAGAAACGACAAATAAAGTAATACAATTATAAAATAATTACACTGAATAAACCCAGTCTCACGGTATTTATTCATGGCAGGAACACATTTATTTCATTATTTTCGTAGGTCCAGCATGTTTTTTAAACTAAGATGCATCCAATTGAATCTTACTTTAAAAAACCTGCTGCACGTACGAAAATAACAAAATAAACGTGTCCCTGGCACAAATACAAAGATTAAATTCAATTATGTGACTAAATCACGAACTGCCGTGAGACTGGGTTGCTGATTTACTTTAAAGTTGAGAGCAATTTTGGAGAAATATGAGTTTAGCGAGAGTACTATAATTCTTTGTCACACAGACACCAAACATAAACAAGGTCAAAAAATGTCATCTTCAATGTAGCATTGGTTAACCACAGTGAGACCCACAAGGACTTCTTCCGTGCAACACATTTGAGAGATTCATCAGGAATTTAGAGATGGCAGCTGTTTAACTGGTTCACACTTGGCCTGTCATCAACACTTAGGCATTAGTTGCCATCCCCTCTTCATCATATGGAGCTGTGCAAGCACATTAGTTTTCTGGTGACAAGCAATGGTAATTTGAGAAAGATATATGGGTGTTTATTTGAAACCAGGGTTTGTAAACATTTCTTTTTGCAGATCTGCAACATGCAACCGCTGGTGGTGTGAGATTCTGGTATTTTTCTGTTGCAGAGTGCTGAAAATCGAGTTGCAGGCGAATAACGGCACAGGAATCAAAGGTCATTAAAGGAGCAGCAATTAGTGCAATTTTGCAAGCTTAAATGTATTTATTTTTGCTATATTAAATTCATTTAAATTCAATATCCTTTACACATATTTTGTTTCAAGAGTTCACACTTTCCTTGTAATAATAATAATAATAATAATGCAAATTTGGTGAGCTGTCTGGGGAGCGAGCCGGGAGAACGGCAAACTTCGAACCCTAGTGGATGGAACCCTAGCGTGGGCAAGAGTTCGGCGTTCGACTCGTTCACCGTCTGCCCCCCAAAAAGGCTATGGGAGGACGGCAGCCAAATTTGAGCGCACAATAAATGCAATGAGAGAGGATACTGGACGAAGGAGAATAATAGGAAAAATAGAGTGATGGTAATGTAAGATGACGAGATTAAACTTTTGTTTATCAATGCAGAGACAGTCTCTGTAGTCAAGACGATGATGATCACTGGAAATCAGGTGTCCCCAACTAAGCAAGCCAGAGGCGACAGCGGCAAGGAACCAAAACCCCATCCAT
>JAUMHR010000056.1:18401498-18419161 GCA_032361145.1 Enteromius fasciolatus
GTCCCCAACTAAGCAAGCCAGAGGCGACAGCGGCAAGGAACCAAAACCCCATCCATGAGAGAATGGGGGAAAAAAAAAAAAAACCTTGGGAGAACCAGACGTAGTTGGGTCCATTTCTCCTCTGGCTGGACGCCCGGCAACTAATTTCCAGTTCAATTTTAAACATGTGTAAAAGTGTAAGGTGCAAGGTGAGGATGTGTCTTCAGTCGTGCGATTCCGAAGAATGCACAAAAGCGAGATGCGGGGAAATGAAAGCTGATATAATTTATAGTGAAAGAGAGAGATTTGATTGGGTGCAAATAAACAAGGGATGATTAGGTTAAACGCGCTGCCAGCCGTGTTTTTACTCGTTCAGCGATCCTCTCGAAACAAAGTTATTTGCAAAACTTTTACTTAAAATATTATTTTATGCTGTGATGTTGGATTTTTGTGGTTTTTAAGTATTACATATTTAATAAATGCATGCATTTTTTTTTCAATTTTTAAAATTGATTTATCTCACTTATCTCACCTATATTTAATGCAATTTATTTAAACGAGGAACTGAAGAGGAAATTACATAATTTTACCATCAAAACATCAAATTAATCTGTTGTTTTTCATGCTCACAAAATTTATTAGTCAGATTCCAACTTAACTACTATATTTTGCTGCTCTTTACTTGCTCTGCTCTTTACTTTTGTTGTTAACAAGACACAGAAACGTTCATTTTGGTTTAAAATGTTGCACTCGAACAGCAATTTTGTTAAAATAGTGGAGTGGTTAGCACTTTTAGTAAGATTTTAAATATGCAATTATCTTTTGCAATATGATATAAAATGTTCTATATAATGAAACATGTTAAATGAACCAAAATTCCATAATACAAAAGTCACCCATTTCATAGAATTACTCTCACATCTGGAAACCAAGTCACTGTAAAAGTGGATGGTCCAGACATGACAAGTCAGGTCATGTGATCCCTCTCCAAGTAGAATCAAACAGCCTTCATCTCATGTGTACATCATTCTAAATGCATTAATCAAAAGTGTTATTCATTTCTGTATGTGCAAACTCTTTTTTAATGAGGAAAACATTACTGAGTGCACCTTTAACCTCTGCAGTTCTTGAGAGCCAGAGAGGGGAATTCAAAATCATGAGAATAACACAGAGAGGAGACGGAGAGAAAGAAAGTGAGAGCATACCATTTTTCTTTTGTGGTTGTGACTGAGAGGCCCACGAGGTGAGAGATGAAAGAAACAGACGGGAGTCACACACATGCACTGTGACAGAACTCCACAGGGGTGGGGACACGCGCCGGGCACGTTAACTCACATTGCGTGAATGCGAAATGCGCAAAGGGAACAAAACTCCAGGCAAAGTTCAAAACTATGGTGATAAATTAAGAAATTAAAACTCTAAGCGTGCCAGCGACCACAACAGAGAGGAGCCTCTTCTAAAGGTGGGGTACATTTCCCTTCAGCCCTAGAGAGCATTCATAACCTGAATAGTTTATGGAAAAAAAGTTTGGCAGATTTACACCATAGCGAGATATGAAATTAATGGAGAACAATTCCCTACTGAACCCTATCCAGTCTTTGTTTACATGATAATAATGTGTTAGAGCTTTACTAATGCATTGCTTAACTCATTTCACATGGGAAACCCATCTCTCGTGTCTCTCTCTGAAGTTATTCAGATTTTTCTGCTTTTTTCTATTTGTCTAAGCAAGAATTCTTTGATTATTCAAATGGTGAACCATGACAACCATGTTGTCCTCCAGCAAAACATTATTAACCTGGTTAACCAAGAACATTTCGCTAGTTATAGTTCACCTTTAGTTGCTGGTCGCTGATTGACTTTCATAGTATGGGGGAAAAAAGAGAGGAAAAAAACCCCCAAACAAAACAAACACTTTATTTTAAGGTGTTGTTGTTACAGTGTAATTATACATTTAGGTACTGAGTGATATTAATTAATTACATGTATTTACTATATAGTTAGAATTAGGATTAGCGTTTGGTTTAAGGGTATTTGACATACTGTAAAGTGTTAATTAACCTTTTGAATGTTTTTTGGTTATGTTAATGTTAAGGGAATGTTGCATTTGATCATTTTACAAACATTACGATAATGTTACTTTTTAATGTTCTAATGTTTTTAATCTGCTGAGATCTCGCCGAACTTCCCAACCCGGCCCATTCGATTATCTACTAATCGGGTGAGTGAAAAGCCTACACTTACTATACCAGTTGAAATAACTATAAGAGACCATGTTTACACTATCTCTGCCTTCATTGACTCTGGGGCAGAGGGAAACTTTATTGATGAGATGTTCGCTAAGCAATTTGGTATCCGTCTGTTTCCATGTGGTGCACGGGTGGCTGTGGCAGCCTTAGATCGACGGCCTCTCGGATCCGGCCAGGGAACCCATGTCACCGAGGACCTGACATTAAACATCGGACCATTGCACCAAGAGACCATTCGTCTTTTCACCTTGGACTCACCAGATCACTCAGTCATACTCGGTTACCCCTGGCTGGAGCAACATAGTCCTCACATTTCCTGGGTAGAACGGGACATCACACGATGATCATCTCACTGTAAAATCAAGTGCCTTAAGACTCCCACCAAGTACCAGTCACTCTCAGCACCAACTCACACACCACTAAGTACTGCTCAGGAACTCGAGCACCTACCATGACAGTATCACGACCTAAAGGAGGCGTTCAGTAAGGAGAAGGCTACCACCTTACCACCGCACCGTGTCACCGACTGTGCCATCGACCTGCTTCCTGGAACAGTGCCACCCAAGGGCCGTATCTTTCCTCTATCCCAGCCTGAGACCGACAGCATGCAGCAATATATCAAAGAGGAACTCACCAAAGGCTTCATTCGCCCTTCAACATCTTCAACGTTTCTTTTTCGTTAAGAAGAAGGATGGGGGGCTCCGTCCATGTATCGACTACCGAGGACTTAATGAAGTAACTATAAAATATCGATACCCCCTGCCTTTGGTTCCATCCGCTCTAGAACAGTTGAGAAAGGCCAAGTTCTTCACGAAACTCGACCTTCGAAGTGACATCCTCATCTACTCCGAAGACCTACCATCTCATATCCAACATGTTCGCACAGTTCTTCGTCGTCTCATCAAGAATCAACTCTATGCCAAGCTTGAGAAATGTGAATTTCATCAGACTCGGATTTCCTACCTCAGGTATATCATTAGCACGGAAGGGGTTACCATGGATGAGAAGAAGGTTGATGCAGTGGTAAACTGGCCCAAACCGCGTACCCTAAAAGACCTACAACGTTTCTTGGGCTTCGCAAATTTCTATCGCCGCTTTATCCGGGGCTTTAGTCAGCTGGCCAGTCCTCTCACTTCCATGACGCGTAAGGGTCCAACCCTCCTCCGCTGGTCGTCCGGAGGTGAACAGGCTTTTCAGGCTCTCAAAGACCGTTTCACAACTGCACCCATTCTGCACCACCCCGACCAAGATCGAGAATTCGTTGTGGAGGTGGACGCATCTAATTCAGGGGTTGGTGCCGTTCTCTCCCAGCGTCATGGCAGTCCAGCAAAATTATATCCCTGTGCTTATTTCTCACGTAAATTGAACTCTGCAGAACAGAATTACAATGTGGGCGACAAGGAACTGCTCGCCATGAAATGCGCCTTGGAAGAGTGGAGGCACCGGTTAGAAGGTTCGAAGTTGCCCTTCCTGGTTCTGACTGATCATCGAAACCTTGAATACCTTCGGTCAGCCAAAAGACTCAATTCTAGACAGGCAAGATGGTCATTATTCTTCACCAGGTTCAATTTTAAAGTCACATATCGCCCTGGAAGCAAAAACGGAAAGGCTGACGCTCTCTCAAGACAACACGAGACCCCCAGTCAACTCACTGAGCCTGAATGTGTCATTCCGCCCACCTGTGTCATTGCTCCTATTCGATGGGACATCATGGCCGAAATTACAGAAGCTCAGTCGCAAGAACCAATACCTCCCGAATGCCCCCCTGACAAAGACTTTGTTCCTGTACCACTCCGTGACCGGGTTCTCCATTATATCCATGATACCCCAAGCTCCGGGCACCCAGGCATACAGGCAACCCTGGATCTGGCTCAGAATCGATTCTGGTGGGGCACTCTATCTTCCGACGTAACACAGTTCGTGCAACAATGTCAAACTTGCAACATCACTAAGACATCTCATCAGAAACCAGCTGGTCTGCTGCAACCCCTAGAAATTCCACACAGGCCCTGGTCACACATCGCACTAGACTTTATCACAGACCTACCCCCATCCAATCAGAATACCTTATCCTTACTGTTGTGGATCAATTCTCTAAGGCCTGTCGCTTTATCCCACTCCGGAAACTACCTTCAGCATGGGAAACTGCCGAGATAATCCTTGATCAAGTGTTTCGTTTTTATGGACTTCCTGAGGATATAGTAAGCGACCGAGGACCACAGTTTACCTCACGGCTCTGGACTGCCTTCTGCCAGCAACTTAACATTAACGTGAGCCTCACCTCCGGGTACCATCCCGAGTCCAACGGACAGGCGTAGAGAACAAACCAAGAAGTGATCAGGTTTCTACGTACCTACTGGGGGGGGCCGACCAGCGGGGGGGGGGGGGGGCGACCAGCGCCAGCGGGGACCATCCCCGGAATATTAGTTCCCGCCCGGACCCCGTTCCTTGCAACACCCCGTCACTTCCTCGCCAGGTCTTGCTGGTTATCTGGCCTATTTAAAGCAATGCTATGAACCAGGAAGTCGCAAAGTTTTGTTTAGCCCCGGCAAACACTCTGAGCGTTTCTTGATATACTTTTGGATTACCCGTTGACAACCTTGGACTGCCTGTTTCTCTTGATTCTCTGCTTGTGCCCTCAACCTTCTGCCCGGACTTTGATTGTAAGATTGATTGCCAGATACCACGACCTATTGCCTGTTTATTCACATTGCCTTTGCCTTGTCTTCGTTGTTCCTGCTCTTGTGTTTTTGACCACTGCCTGTACGACCACGTTTGTAATAAAGCTGCAGATGGATCTGAATATGACTGAGCCTGAGTCTGCTTCAGCACAATCATCACAGTTCTCTGAACGTCAAGAAAAGGAAACAACATTTAAAACAGATAAATGTCTAACTAAATCATTTAAATTACTGTATATCCATCTGTAAAGATTTCCAATTTCTGCTTGTACATATTTGCTATATGTGCACTTATAACTTATACCTGTATCCTGCACTTACTGCTTATTGCACTACTGGTTAGACCTAAACTGCATTTCGTTGCCTTGTACCTGTACATGTTTATTGACAATAAAGTTGAATTTAATCTAATCTAATCTAATCTAATCTAGATAAATCATTCAATGAATGATGCACAATATACTGTAAATAGCTTTTGTCATAATGTTTCAAGAACATTATTAAAGAACAGATAAATTAATTTATGTTTTAATAACGTTACTGGAAGAACATTTGTTCATAACTTTGAAAGAACCTTTCCAGAAGGTTAGACTATCACAAAACCAGTCCACCAGTGTTTGATGAAGCAACAAACATTGGCTAATTTGATAGCTTGAAGGAATGAAAACTGGCTTCTGAGTCTTGTACAATGTTTTCTTATCAGATTTTTATCTGCATCACTACCAATATGTTAATCTGAGAAGTCAACTTCCCCTCAAGCACTGGCTCAAGTTTTGAAGTTGGGTTGCCACGGTGATCATCAAAATAACAGTTTCTCAAACACCTCAGTTGAAACGTTGCCTTTTTTTTGTGACACATCAAGGATATTCACCAACTGTGTAATAATAATAGCGCCCCGAAGCAAACCTCTTCTATGTCACGAGAGGGGTTACCACCCAGCAGGCTGGAGATGTGTTTTTAACTTATACACAAAATCCATGTTGGTTGGCCTGAGATGTGTGCTCTGACTCTTAGTGGTCTTCTAGCCATGGACCTCCTTGCCATTACAATGAAAGCTTCAGCTTTTAATGCTAGGGAAAAGTCAGATGGTCATGCCCATACATGTGTGTCTTCTTGCATGTATATTCAAATAGTTTTCAAGTATTCTTTTGGGTGGGTATAAAATGTAATCCCTGAAGTTCTAGAACAAGTTGTAATAATAATACATGCAGTTTCATCCAAAGGTTTTGGAGTCAGTAAGTAAACACTTTTTAAAAGCAGTCACTGATGAAACTCTTTAAATCATATGATACCAAGCTTTCGAACAAACTTTCCAGGTTAGTGCCATTTTTAAAGATGTGGGTCACCAAGTAGCAAGTGAACTGGCATTCCAATAGTGATTTATTTTTGAGTTAATAATCAGCACCTTTGGACTGAAAGTAGTTATGATCACAAAGTCTTCACATCTTTATCACAATTTTTTTAAGTTTTCTGTGTAATCAATCACAGAGACTGATATATTTGAATTATTATTCTTTGTTTCGTCACTAGTCTATTACAGGATAATCTATTCCAAATAAATCCGCCTCTAAACGGAACATAAAACCAAAACTACTATGGTCGTCTATGTGGGCGGTTCTTGGCCAGAATAAGCTGCAATTTAGGCCAGACTTTATGCCGTCGGTTTAGACTTTAAGTCTGTCTAAAGTCTGTCACAACCCCCCAACCCCTTTATTTATTTATTTTTGGCTGTTCATATATATATGAAGAGTTAATTTGCAATAACAGATAATACGTTTTTAACAATTCATAAAAATCATGTTTTTCATTGTGCAATTAATCTCAATCAAACTGTATTTGGGTTATTTTGTATATGTTTAAAAAAAAAAAAACATCTAACCAACACAATAACTAAAAACTGAAAATGTAAAAAAGCTGTTTTTGCTAATAAACTTATAGGATATACAATAAAGGTAACGGTAAAAGGTATAATGGTAAAGGAGACAAAAATGGATCATGACCATAATTACGATACTATTGACCAGAGAAAACGAGCTTGCATATTTACACATTTAAATCTGTTTAAATTCCTTCAAATTTGAAGAAAATGCAAAGAGCTCTCCGGTTCCAGGGCTTGCAATCAGTCATTGATTGTGACAAGTAATCACCCGACCTTTTAATCCCAGGCTGTAGTGTTTTGACATGTTTTCCATGCTGTGCCTTCAAGTGGACACCCTCCGCAACAGGCATCGACTCATTGTTGCCATGTGCGAGAGTGTGTGTTGTGACTGCTTTCAGCAGGTGCACTATTGTTCCCCTAAGTCTGGAGCATTAAGGGAGAGCTCTGACTTATGTCAGGCAATAGGCAATGACTTATGACAGGCAAACCGAGCGTTCAGTGCCTCGTCTATTTGGTTTTCCACTCGTCCTGAAAAGTCAACCGATACTCGTCTTGCTTTCATCATTTTTCCAGCGCTCATGTTGTCAGACCCCGCGAGGCAATTGTACAACATGATAGTGCATCTTCTCGTGTGTCTCCGGCCTCATGTAGAGGATTTTTAACGCTGCTCGGGAGGTTCATTTCGATAGAATGATCCCCCAGGGCTTCTGATTTGGGCTTGCTAGGTTTCGATAATGGACAATCCCCACCCAGATCTCCTTGGAGCCACTCTGACTAATATAAACACCTGCTCACTTTTGTTTGCTTTTTGTTTTTTTTCTCTCCTATTTCCAGCTCCACTTTGCATTTGGGAGAGCGAGTCCTAACTAGCTGTATACGTCCATAAAAGTCCACTTCCAGGTTTTAAAAGGTTAATGGCAGCATGATGACATTACAGTAGATTCACTGCTATCAGGTTAACCGTGATTTAAGATAATCATTTTACCAAAAATGAACTCTCATCCCATTCTGACTCTCTTTTAATGTTTTTTTTTTCTGAATCACATGTAATGAGGTTAATTCAACAAGCCTACTTGGCAACCGATGTATTGATACAGTTACGCAACTATTATTTTTAAGTATTACAATTAGTATAATTTGTCTGTTTAAGTTGTCAAGTTACATGCTTTTAAATTGTAGAGTTATTTGCCAAATTAAAGACAGGGCCATTATTATACCACAATAATACTGAAATGCTCACTAAAAATCCAACTTTATCCAAGCTGCACAAGCTATTGTTTTTGAAAGTTTAATGTACTCTGGATTCTTTTTCCTCAGATATTATGTTAGGCAACACTAATTCCCAATAAATCTTCCTCTGTTTTTTTATGTTCCTCGCTGGTGCATCTGTGACGGGAAGTCATCATATATCTTATAGATTTTTACGGCTAGATAGCATTTAAAGCTCAGAGTAAGAAATCATCAGCTTGAGCTGTCATTACTGCACAGACTCTTAATAATGAAGTACATATTTTTGTCTTGAGTGGGAAACAATTAAACAATGATGTAATGGTAGATGCAGATTCTTCCTGAATGCTTGCTAAAGACCATCAAATATTACAACCCTGGAGTGCTAAAACATATTTTATTTTTTGACAATTTTTAGAAAAGAAAAATGTGTTTTAACTGTGTGGCCTTTGTGTTTTGAACATCTATTGAGCAATGAACAGGGCGTTTTAACGTATTTGCGTTGACTCTGTAACCTAAACAGATACCTAAGTACATTAATTTACGTCAATGCTGTCTGACAGAACATACCATCTATCAGCTGCAACTTTCCTTCTGTTGATCCAGATGAATCACACTGTTTATTTGCTTTAGGCCGTCTCGCAGTATTGGATGTCGTAAGACATTCCCTGCTTAGCTATTTGCTTTTTCAGTAATGTTTTGTGATGTTGCAGAAATGAAAACCAATTAATCACTTAAATTGGCCAAAACATTCTTTCCATTTGTGCTTTTGCTGTTATATTGTTGCTGTGTTTGTTTGGTTAGATGGAAATTGCTTTCTAGTGGTGAAAAAAAAAGACTCAAAGAAACTGTAGGAATGTTATAAAATGGGTATGTTTAAGCAAATATTGACCACTATAAAGACATGTTATTATCAAGGAACCAACACTTTAAACCCTGCTGAAAGAACAAAGCAGTCACTAAATGGTATTTAAATGCCGTTATTTAAGCTAAATTTCTAAATAGGAATAGCATCATGATCGTTTTCAGCGTCATTTAGAGATATGTTGCTGTTCATTGTTGCAGTTTTGTTAACTAAAACTATAAATAAAATTATTTAAAAAAATTATTTATTTAAATAAGGCTTACATACAGTATAATATAGAAACATTACAAGAAAAACTAAAAATAAATAAAAACAATTATAATTAGAAATATTACTTTGGTAACTGATGGAAATGTTGAATTACAGAAATTACAAAAAAGAAGAAGAAAGCTATTATAAACAAACCATATTTAAGACATAAGAAATAAAATTACTAAAAGGTAAACTAAAATTAGAATTTTAAAATAGCAGTTACAGTATATTTCTTGTTTTAAAAATAACATTTAAAAGCAAATAACTAAAAACGTAAATGGAATATATACATACAGTACACAGAAAAAAAAGAATGCAAATGGTTAAAGCACATAAAAAAAAACTTTAATTCAAAATATAACTAAAATATTATTATAATATATTAAGTAAAACTAAAAAAGTAATGATTCACACACTGATATTTGCCTGTAACCCGAGCATATTACTATGATATTTCAATTCATGTGTTAATTTTTGTGGAATGATACGGTGCAGATATCTGAGTGAGTAAACAGTGTTAGAAAATAAACCTCTTATTTTTCTGCTTATTTTCTTTGCTGAGCAGAAACAGACATTTCCCCATTCAGATCATACTCTGCTATTTTAAGCAACTTCAAGGCAAGCATCATTGACAACAGCGAATACTGCTATGATGAGCCTAGTGGAAAAAACAGCCCACAGGGATATCTCATAGTTAATGACTCAAAGCCGAAACAAGGGCACAAAAGACACATTTTGGCCTTTATTTCAATTAAAAAACAAAAACAAAACCATTTTGTACAGTACAGGCAGAGTCCATAGAGTTGCCAGCCCATATACTGTACAAAAGAAGAGTTGCCATGGCCAAGTTCAGGGCCTCATTTAAATAAATACAGGCCTTTGAAAACTGTGCCCTTTTCTTTTGTTACTCTATTTTTGTTCCATGACTACGGGTTCCCTGCCACAAACAGAAACTGTCAATGTTATTTCAGAGTTTCACTGTTTTTGATCCAGTGGGGTATTTATAGAATAAGACAAACGCATGTCAGTTATTCTTAGTACAAACACAAATCCCAGCAGGCTGACTAATGGAGCACCATCAGCTGCCTGATAATAAGTTCAGGGTAAGGTGAGGCTTATGAAGATAAGAAAAGTCAATATAGGTTTACACTGAGGCTTGCCTTTGCCTTTTGTACCTGGCAAATGAATCATCAAAACGAGATTGTGATGCTGGAATGGAAACCCATTACTTGTTATGTTTGTTATTGTTTTTGTGAAATGTTGAATTTGAAATTTTAAAATAAAAGTTCTGTAAGATTTTTACAGTAGTAGAAGAACCATTTTTGGTCCTCCAAAGAATTTTTCACTAAACAAATATTACAACTTTTTTTCATTTTAAAGAACCTGTATCTATGTATGCATGCATGTTTCTGATTTCTGGAAGCCAATGTTGTTATTTGAAATCACCAAAACAAACATGCCCCTACCCCAAAAGGACATGGGGTATTTTTTTTTTTGAGTCATTTTCAGGTTGCTCACTGAACACACTCTCCTCCATATTATTTGTAGACACGCCTCTTACTGTTGATTGGCTACAAGTTTGTTTGGGTACTCGGCCCGACTCTTTTGAAAGCATTTTTGAAAAATCAAGTTTAGGATTTTTATTTTTGGTTGAACTACTTATTGCATGTGATAAATCTCATATTTTCTGATGTTTATCATTCTACTGTTAAGAATTTATGTAATCTTAAATATTTATCAGTGATTTTTCTTTCCCTAATTAAAAATACACATGCTCCTCTTTTCAGCTCTAAAATCAAACTATAGAAGCACATTCAGTGAGCAAAAGCAATACGATTGATTAAAAAAATATATCTACTTTTGACTGGAATGTATAAAGGTGAGTAAATGATGGCTGAATTTGCATTTAAATGTGAAATTCAGTTAAATTTACATTCTTAAAAGTTGTGACACCGTCACACTCACCTGACCCAGGATCAGCACTCACAGAAAGTACACAGTCACTCGTCAGTTGTTCCCAATCACCTGATTATTGACACCTGTTCGTCACCAGCTGCTTCCCATAAAGGATCGCTGAGCCATACTGTACATGCGATGGCTGAGCTCAAGGTTAGACGCCAGTTCTCACCTGAACAGTTCACTTACCTGCCTTAATCGCTGAGTGACTTCCTCATGGAACTTCGGTGGCTTGAGAATCTTTGCTAAAGGACTTTATTGAAAGACTTCTAAAGACTGAGTATCCTTACCTGTTACTTACCTGTGAGAATCTGCCTCTCTGCTCTATGCCTGTGATTTACTTACCTCAATACTTACCAGCGGAGATCCTGCTTTGAGTTGTTGAACTGTTGTTGCTCACATCACCTTATATTAACCCGCTAAAGAGATATTTTATGTTTGTGCACAAATAAACTCACCCGTTGATTGAATCCCTCGTCTGTGTTCCCTGAGCGTGACAAAAGTAAAGTTTTTAAGAGTGGCTTATTTTACATGATGCCATAGAAGAACCATGTTTGGTTCTAGAATATATATATATATATATATATATTGGAAGTTTTAAAAACATATGAAGATAATTTTTCCTAAATAAAGAAACTTATGGAATATGAAGGTTCCATGGATGTTAAAAGTTCCTGAAACCATTGATGTCAGTAAAAAAATACATATTTTTGAATGTATTTTTGAATAAATATTTAAATTTTAGTATTAAATGCCCCAGAGCTTAACAGGTTAACAGGTCTTATTTAATATTTACAGAATTCACTTTTCATACATTTAATCCACATTGCAAGACACATTCTCTTGTTTTGTTCTTCTTCAGAAGGAACATCCTCAATGAATCCAACATGTTGTCAGTGCTCCACCAGATCTATGGCTTCTGTTGGACAATATGACGGTTGGGAGTCCCTTCGGGGTTTCAGCTGCATTGGTCAGCGTGTCAGCTGTCCCTTCCAATTCATCTCACAACAGCGTATCCTCTTCAGCTCTCTTATAAAACCTCTCGATTATTTCCATTTGAGAGCTTGCAACAAAATGCCTGGTATGTGTCAATGTGACACCCCCCGAGGAAGCTATCAGATCAACAATCCATCTTCACATCCCATTACCATAGTATAAACACGTTTCGGCCCAATCATGTTGAAATTCCTGTGCCATTTGCACCACATACAGTATGCTCTTATCAGATGTTCTCGCTTGACTTAAACCCCCTGATGTGAGATTCAACGGCTTGCGAAAAAGTGACACCCAATATTTTGCTGTTTGTATGCTCTTCACTTAGATGTGGGGTCTTGTGGTAATAAAGGGCTGTGACTTGTCAGACTTCGAGACGGTTTGTACACCCACACAACTCTCTAACTCTCACCAAGTCCTAAATTTAGTGAGTTATAGTACCTTGTGCTTTAGAACAGGGATTGTCAACCCAAAATACATTTTATATATTCATGGATGAAGATAAATTTATACATATATAATATGCATGATATAATATATTATATTGTATTTGCAGTACAAACGTTTATACATTTATTCCTCTGATGCAAAGTTGACATTTAGCATTATTACTCCAGCGTTCAGTTCTTTTTTTTGAAAATTTGCAAGAATTAATAGCTTTTTATAAAACTGATAAAAAATATTTCTTTAATGTTGAAAGCATTGTGCTGCTTAATATTGTTGTGCAAAATGTGACACAATTTCTGGATTATATAAATAAACAGAATCTTTCTTAACTTGAAACATTTTACTGTCTCTATTGATCAATTTAATGTTCCCAATTTATATAAAAATATAAGTAAAAGTAATATATGTATATACTGTATGTATGTATGTACAGTATGTATCTACGTATGTATACAAGCAAATATACAGAGCCCTAAACAACTTACCACTCCAGTTGTCTCATTACCAATAATGTCTTGGTACTTAAGCTGGTAAATAATCGTAGTGCAGACACCAGTGTATTCTGATTTTTTTTTTTTTATTTATATACATTATTTTGCTTAGAGCAAGTACTCACTAGGTATTGGAACAAAGCCATTGATTGCATCGGTGAAGTCTGCTATTATAAAAAGTGTTTTGAAACACTCCACCTGGTGCTATCCATGCTACAAAATCACCTGATTATATTTATAGCCTTCTAGAGAAAATCCAAGCGTCTAAGCTGCACAAACAGCGTATCAAAAATGTTGTAATAGATTGTTTGATGATAGTATTGTTGTTTTTCAAATGGATCACCACTTGTCACTCACACTTTTGATTTCTGCATTAAGAGACACACATGAAATATTTACACAAAGGACATGTTCGCTGAAAGGGTGAAGGGGTGGGCATGTTGTTCTGGAGCTGAGAGTGAGGTCATCCTCAAGGTCCCAGTGTCCCTGCTCACCATCCTGCAATCAACTGACTGACTGCTGCCTTAAAAGCTTCTACTTAACTTTCATTCCCAAGATACTCCAAAGGTTTGTGATAAACTGGCATAACGTCATGGCTGTCTGAGATCATTTGAGTGCCTGCTCTTTCAAGGAATGGACTGGCTAATGAATAGATTTTAAAGGGATAGTTCCTCCAAAACTAAATGTTCTTCATTTACTCATCCTCAAGCTATTGTTCAAAAATATATTTAGAAAAATTGAGGAAACCACCAAAAAGTTTATGATATATCCATTAACATCCAACTGTTTTAAACATTAATTAAAATATCTTATTTTGTGATCAACAGAAGAAAGACACAGGAAATTATGGGTGAGAAACTTTATATTTACATTTGTATGCAACAAGCAAACAAACAAATGATAACAGAACAGGTGAAACATCCTGTTAATTTAATAGAATTTGAATTCAAATTCGAATTTCAATTTCAATAAAATTCAAAACTGAATTGGAATTTGAATCAGAATGATAGGAAGTGGAACATTCTAAATTCAACAGATCTTGGAAATTAAGTGTTTGCCTTGAATAAAAAAAAATAATAATAATAACAATTGTGCCTCATTTTCCCCAGCTATAAATGTAATATATAGTAAGATTAAACAAATAAATAAATAAAATCAGTGTCTTTTGTTTACTAAGGCTGAATTCAAGAGAGATCAATAGTAAATAAAAAGTAATATTTTGAAATATTTGAAATATTTAAAATTATTTTTGGGAGTGATTACTTACGTTTAAAATATTATTGTTGGAAACAGTTGCTAAATATAAACAGATAATACATCGGACAATGGTTTGCATTATACATATATATATATATATATTTTTATTTATTTATTTTTTTTTTTTTTTTTCCAGTCCATCCCTGGCTTTCTGAGACTAATCGTGGAAAGCAGTACAAAAATACACATCTCTCTCTATTTTGACCAGACCAAATAGACAGTGAATTTTAATCACTCTTTATATTGGAGAGAGATTGAAGGAGCTTTGTTTAAAGCAGCGTGGGAGTCACATTGTCTGTCAGAGCTGCGCTCAGCATGAACTCTGAGCATTGCTCATTGCTTAGTTTATACATTCAGGGTTTTGTGTGGTGCCATCATTTTAACACTCTAACTTTGTTTAATATTGTTGGATAAGGTTTCATAAACTTCAACTATGCATGAAATGCTTCTATGACAAAATTAGGACAGAAATAACAATTCAAAACAAATCAGACGGTCAGCTTTCTCTCATCCTCGGAATGAGTCGTGATATTGTTTTTTATCGTTCTTCTGGTTTTCTTGCATGATTTGGTACTCACACAGATGGTGCTTTAAACAGAAAATAAACGATGGTTTTTCCAAACACGAATACAGTTTTGACTAATGCAGGGCTATTAATCTTTGTTCTCTTGAACTATGGGTTCACTGCAAGGTCTGATAAAACAAGGAATTAATCCACTTTTATATTTTGTCACACAATTTGAATATTTTTCCTTCTGTTATCAGCCAATATCCACAAACTTCTCTGAAATCTCCTTACACCTCTAAGCCTGCTGAGTAGGCTGTGGTTATGGAGACACAGATGCGTATCTTATTCAGATTCTTTGTAAAACCACAAACCTAGTTCATGAAAAAACATATTTATGTGTATTTGAGGAAATAGTCCAAAAATTAAGATTTTGTCACAATTTATTTATATTCATATTCCAAACCATTTTGTTTCCACACATACAGGTATGATGCTAGATTAAATATTATCTGTTCAATAAAGCAAAAGTGGATGTCGATTTGTATAGAAAAGAGCAGCTCTGAAATTTTTCCTAACATCTACTTTGAAGAAAGAAATTAATAAGAAATGGACATGACATGCGGGTAATTAAATGAAAATAAAATTTTAATTTTTGTGGGAAGCTATTCCGTCAGTTTCAGATGAAATGCCACAAAAGAAGTTGCATTTGCAAGCCAAAGTAATCCATAGGTCATCTGAAATCCACTTTTCTGGAAGTCCATCCTCCCAGCGTTGAGGATTCACAGATTCATTGAGTCCAAAACTAGCATGACCCGGGGCAGCATGTTTAGACTGGTGAAATCTTTAAAGCACAGCATTTTTTCCTCGGGGCCAAAGATAACAAACAACGGAAGCAATGTTAAAATTTCCTCCCTCCCTTTAGGTGGACCAGAGCTCATCCTGGACAAATTGGGTAGAAAAAAACAGGCTCCATATGTCATTAGCCCTGCTATATACTACGTCAATGTAATGGAGTCTCAGAGTACTTATAGGAGACAGGCCTTATCCCGCGATTAAATATGGGGCACTCTCTGATCCCAAACATGTTCTGTCATTTTATGATGAGATAGGTCTGAGGTAGGTCTGATTCTAAAGAGTTTATGGAAGAAGAGCTGCAATGGTTGTTTGCACAGGGGAAAAAAAGAAGTGGTTTTTAATCAGTATTTTCCTGTAAAACAACTAAACATCCTTAAAACAAGATAAATGTACTTGAGATGGCTAAATACCTGCAAATTATCCAGTCGCTGAAAATATATCATGTTTTAAGGATGTTTAGATATTTGAAGCAAGACATAAATACTAATAAAAAAGTTTTTCGTCATGTAAATAAAAGATTGACTAAGCAGAAATGCAAGCGACTGAATGTCTAATTGTCAAGAGCTGTTGCTCGCTTCCCAGCGGCGACAAAGACAGGCAGGCAGGCAAGAGTTTAGGTTGAACATGAACATTTAATGGAGACAACAATAAACATGCTACACTGGCGAAAATGCGGAGACAACAGGATGTGCAGACAACGAATGATATTGAACAATCTACAAGGCACGATTTAAATACAAAACATAATCAAGACACAATACAAAACACTTGGGAACACACGGCTGGCAGGGAGTGAACACTAATGAGAAGGGCGGGGTTACAAACAAGAGCATGTGAGAGACAGAATCAAAACAAAAACACAGACAGCACATGGACCATGACAACATGACATAGGACAACATTGCAGAGCCCCCCATGGCGGATCTGGCAACTGGGATGACCGAGGCAGATCTGGAGCCTTGGGTGGCCAAAGCGGATCGATCCCCATCCCACCCCTCCCCATCATGACCCAGGTACATCTATCCCCCAAAACAAATTCTTGGGAAGGCCTCCTGGCTGTACCGACCCTGAGTCATTGGGTGTTATCGAGGAGGAGAGGTCAGGGGATCTCTCTGGCCTGGATTCGAGGCTCGGACCCGACAACAGCAACCCTGGCCGTGACTCAAAAACTCAACAACTGCAGACTGGAATCCACAGGGATTAACTCTGGCATGTCAGATTCCCACTCTACATCCAGAGTGGGAAATTGCAGGCCGGAATCCGCGGGTGACTGGATCGGCAGTTCATGCCCGTACTCCAGTTCCAGAGTGGGGATCAGTTCCAGGATCCTGTGCTCTGCGCTCCCTGTCCAGCTTCTGGTCCCGGATCGGCACTTGGCGGATCGTGATCCACAAAGGTCTGTGACGGCGCTTCTGGCTTCTTTTGTTCGCATCAAAATGACCATACAAGTTAATAATAAGTGTCTTATAAAGAGGTATATTATAACCTATTCAAATTTCTTTAGCTCAATTTGTTAGATTTAACTTTTTGGCTCAATGGCAAGTTAAAGTTAAAAAATAGCTTTTTAAACACCAGTCATGTGATAATAATACAACATTTTACGCATACAGTATTTTGTCTATCTCCGGCCTCAATGTTGGTTTTGGTCTTTCATTCCAGTTGTCTTCAAGTGAAGAGGTCTCCAAGACTCTGACAGGGGAACCACTCCTCAAACAATAGAGACTTCACGGCTCATTGAGGGTCTACTAGTGCTACATTATTAGGGAAGATGTACGTTTCCTCCCAATAAACATAAACACAGTGCCTCTTCAGCTTTCAGCAACATGATAAAACAGTCTAAACATATATACTGGACCAGCGTCAGATGTTTTGAGGATTGTTGAAACTCTATTTAAAAATTAAATTATTATTTTATAATTATATTTCTATGACATGCAATACACATTTTATTCCTTATAATTTTATTTACACATCCAAAAAAAAAAAAAGAATGAATTAATAATAATAAAAAATACATATATATA
>JAUMHR010000056.1:18476493-18490520 GCA_032361145.1 Enteromius fasciolatus
GAAATAATCACAAATATCAGAGCATGTCCAAACGTCTCAGGGACCCCAAAATCACCTCAGACTCCAGAGGGTTAAGGTCAGGAGAAAACTTAAAATGCTGCATCTAGGCAGCTCACTAGATATTGGAATAGAGCCTGAGATGTTAATTCCAGAGTGCCATTTAGATCAGTTTTTAGCTATTTCATTGTCTTTGTGTCTACACTGATAATATGGTCCTCGTAGGAGCGCATCCCCACTGGTCTGCCCCTTCTCTTATCATCCAACCCTATTTAAAGGCCAGCACATCAGGGTAATCATCACTCTGGATATTTATATCACTACGTTTTGTGTGACTGCAGAGCTGGCAGACTATGTTGCCGCTGTCATTTTTCCAGAGCAAATCAAGCGAGCGGCGGCTGCAGCGCAGTCTTTGCGTGTAATCCCTGCGACTAAAAGCTCTCTTCTCCTCGCGCTGTGCTCAGGTCTGGCACAGACCCCTGTGCTGTCAGCCACCAACGCCACCACGCTGACGTGGTGTAGCATTCAAGTGCCACTGGTCCTATAAATTACATGTTAAGTCATGTATGGACGTGGAGTCTGCTTTTAAAATACTTGGGTTCTGGAGAATTTAACAAGGTGTGGCATACATGAAAGCCTTTTTCTGTCACTCATTTAAAAGGGGATTGAGAAAAACAACAGTGCACCAGACAGTTAGGAATCCAGGGTGCTAAAATGCAAAGCACTTTTTTTTTCTGGAATAATAGCTCTATTCACTGAATATGGGTTGGCATTTTTATTATAAAGCAATGTCGGGGTATTATGTAATGCGTTTTAAACACTGTCCTGGGTGAATGGGCACAGCACAAACACTACAAATTTCTGTCTGGAATTTATCAGTGAGATGAAATCAGGCTCTGCTTTTTTGTGGCACAACCCAGCTAAAATAACCTATATTAAAAAATAGGTTCACAAAGCATATACTTGTAATTTCACTTTATTTGTGGTGTAGGTTGCTTATTAATTTCTTGTTATTATTAACAAACTGATCTATGATTATTATTTGAATGCTTGGCTAAAAAGATGTGTTTTTAATCTAGATTTAATCAGAGAGAGTGTTTCTGAACCCCGAACGTTATCAGGAAGGCTGTTCCAGAGTTTAATATATAGATGCATCAAAGCATTGTTAAGGCTTCCTGAACTTTTTGACAAGTGCATTTTTATGGTCAGTGATAATTGACCAATGGATTCTATGACCAATTTTCTGTTGTATTTAACTGCATTAAAAACAAATTCAGGTCATGAATTAGATTTTAATAAGGCTTTTGGGCAAGTTGCAGACTACAAAAAAAAAAAAAAAAAAATCTATATGCATTTGCGTGACCCTTGCAAGCATAGAAAGCACAAGTGTAATATACACACGCCCTCCTAACTTGACATTATCATTTAAGACCAGCAATAATAATTGTCATTTTGAGTAGGCTACATACTTTAAGTGGTTCCCAACCACGTTCCTGGAGGCCCCCCAAAACTGCATTTTTTCCATGTCTCCTTAATCAAACACACCTGATTCAGATCATCAGCTCATTAGTAGAGACTCCAAGACCCAAAATGGGTGTGTCAGACAAAAGAGAGATGCAAAATGTGCTGTGTTGGGGGGCCTCCAGGAACGTGGTTGGGAACCACTGGAGTACATAATAATGGCAATATATACATGTCAAAGTTGAGCTACTATGGGAGGAACTGGACCGTGATGTTCGTAGGAAGTGTCCAAGCAGTGTGAATTCATCGTTGGGTATCCTTTAGCAGGCTTGGAGTAATATATCAGTTCATTGTTTGAATAACCTAACAGCTCGAATGCCCAGATTATGCAGAACCGTAATAGTTATTGATGGTGGATCTATGGATGGAAGTATTTTCTATGTTTAAACTGTTTATGTGATAAAATATGTTTTCGTGGTTTGTGTTGTCCCTTATCAGTGCAAAATTATCACAAATGAAAACATATTAATTTTGTCGAAAACCCCACTTTTGTAAGGAATTTACAAACTTTTTAAATGTATTTTTTTAAGTGTGTGTGTGTGTGTGCATTCCATATACATGTATATGTTGAATCCAATTTGCATCCATGAATCCCTAGCCCTATCAGATGACTGAAACATACTCTACTATTGAAATTTTTACCATATGCAATTCTCTGAAAACATTTATTCCTCCAACTCTGAGCAGTTAGAGTGATCAAACTGGTGTGAACTGTGCTGTCATTCAGCAGTCTTTCTACACGTGTTCTCTTGCTATTCAGAGTTAATTTTCTTAATCTTTAATTTTCTTAATCTTTAGCTTGGGAATAAGTACAGATTCTCATTGCACATAAAAAAAAGGGCGTTTACATCAAGTATAAAAGACACTAATTTAATTCTATGGGTCAGCAAGAGGGTGGGAAATGATCATGAAACTATGTTATGACCGTTTTGGCCCCAAAAGCTTTGGTAACATTATAAGTGGACTTCGAGGAATAAAATAAAATGATGAAAAGTATGATTATGACCTCTTTAAACAGCAGGATATGGTTGCATGCTATGTCAGTATGTTCGGCACAGCTGCGTTTGACTTCCAGCAGGTGATGATGTCTGGCATATTGGCTCGGGAAAACTGTTTGTGGAACATCAGTTTAAGTGGAATGCGTTTAGCCAAGTTTTTTTAGTCAACACGCAGGAATTCAAGGTTTGATTACAAAAAGGCTGCGCCTGGGAGGAGGCTAGATGTGTCTCAAAGCTAAAGCTGCCTGAAATATTTCCACCTGGTACATTTTGTCTAGACTAACACCATAGCTCTCGTGCACTCACCTGAAAAAGAAGTAGGGACAGAATGGCACTTGCGTGTGGGTGTAAACGTGTGCGCTGGGGCGTCGGCGGCTTAAACAACAATGGACGGTTTTGGAAACCTGATGCCTCTAAGCATGTTTATGTCTGGTTAGATTTCAACCAGTGTAACTGTTTCCCAGAATTTTGAATTTCACCCTCGTTCTATTTTCAGCCTCTGAGGCTGTTAGTTTACATAACTGTTCAGAAATACATCATCCATGTACACAGTGCCCTTCAATCAATATCAGCAAGGTTATTTAATAAAGAAGAAAAAGTTATAGCTGTCAGGGTTGTTGATTCCAAAATGTGGTAAATTACAAATAATCTAAAATCTGCACAGCACCTCAGTTGTAACTTTAAAGAAACACAATGCTTGAAGTTCAGGATTCAAAGACAAGAAATGTTCAACACACACACAAAAAACTATTTTTGGTTTAAATGTACTTTGTTATTTATTAATAAATTATGGGAGATCATGTGTTACAGACAATCGTGTTATGGTAATTTTTACAGTATAATACATCTTAGAGTAACTTATTACTTTTCTAAAAAAGGTTGGAACCGCAATATGATCAAAAAACATTATTTTTAGGACTATAGGCATTTGTTTTATAACATATATTCAGTCAATAGACCTTTGTCTAATTAGTAGATAACAGTAGATTAGTAGATTTGTGTAGTTCACACTTGTAATGTATATAATTATGCTTATGAATGTAGAATGTGTATTAATATATTTATATAAATGCATTTTATTAACAACATTCTACTTAATAATAAATAAATATATTAATGGTCAAAAGAACATGAAGAAAAAAATACAGCAAATGTTTACAAAAACCTTGTAGAATCTGCAAATTAATTAAAAATAAAAAATTACAAGTATTATATTTGTTGTTTGAAAAGAGAGTTTTTTAACCTTGTGTAGTAAATCAGTTAATGTACTTGCAATCAACTTTCAGTCTGCATTGTGAAAAAAGAGACACTAAACATCACACTATAGCCAAATGCTGGTCAGGATTTAGACTCTCGTGGGCTGAGTAATCAGACTAGAAGCGTATTTAGCTTCATAAGGGCTATTAAAAGCAGAAATAGTTACACGCAGACCGAGGACAGTATAAAATTCTGGTTGCCTAATTGGTGACAGGATCATGAGAGGACCTGCAGTATAACGTCCTCACGCTAATTTAAGCTGTGCGTTCAGGCCCCAGTGCCCCGCCCCTGCTGGGACAAGGGTACAATGTTATGGCCTCCAGATGGAGGGTAATGGGCCACACCTGAGCTCGTAACCCTGCGTCTTTGAGCTGAAAGCCTGACTCAGCCCAACACACTCCAGGATCTCTCCCCACTGCAGGCGGCCGTGCAACACGGACGCAGCCATTCCCAGGATTTAGTGCCGAAACGATCCTCAGCTGATGCCTATTTAAAACTCTCACTTATTTACAATCTCCGTCTTGGCTTACAGCCAGTTTTTCCATCGAGCCTATAGCTAAACTAACCACACTGGCAGATTATGGTTTCTTTACGACTATCGCAACCTATTCTTTTATGTATCTTACATATGCAGTACAGTATAGGTAGGGTATAGTATGCTGTAAGAAACATCTACTCTTACGTGTGCAGAAATGTGCAGATTTGTGTTTTGATAAGAAGGCTCTAATGTTTACAAAGGCTGAATATATTTGCTAAAAATACAGTAAAAGATTAGCATTGCTAAATATTATAACAATTTAAATCCATTGTTTTCTATTTGAATGTATTTGAAAATGTTACAGTTACAGTGTTACAGTTACAGGGTTGCATGATCATTTAGAAATTACTTTAATATGCTGTTCAGGAGAGTTTTGTTATTATTAATGTTTTCTAATTTTAGTTACATTATAAATGTATTTACTGTTCCCTTTCAGTCGGTCACTTTCAGTCGGACGAATAGGAATCTCACTTCGAGATGGCAAATCTGCTCTGCGTGTATATGAACACGCCAATAAAATTGGCATATGCTGATTAATATCCAGCTGCACCTAATCGCAGCGCGAGTATAAGTAGGTCAGCAGATTAAGCGTTCATTAACTTTTCGCTTCGGAGCCAAGCAGTTTATGCAGCAGTTCCTGAGCATTTCTACTCACCCGACGGAGAGGGTTGGTGTCACGGCGTTTCAGCGGCGGTGGTTCCAGTCGAGTCGCAGTCGCAATTGCATTGCACTACCAGCTTTTGTGTTCTGAGCATCCATCACTCCTGTGCGCATCAGCCTTCACAAAAAGAGTAAAGCCTAAAGAGACAGGCTTACGGGTGGAATGTCTTTGTAAAGGCGCGTCCTTTTCAGGATGTCATACCACCCATGCAATCTTGGTTGCAGCCGTCACCTGGCGCCAGTGGACAGTCACAAACACTGCCTTACGTGTCTGGGCATCGAACACGCTAAGGCAGCATTTGTGGATGAGTCATGTTCCGCTTGCGGGCTCCACTACCTCGAGCGTGGGGGGGTCCCTCTTCCGCTTCCACGATCCGGAGCTCGCGCTGGCAGCCCACCCCGGTGCCTTTCTTCCCGGAAGTGCATGATGAGCTCATTCGGTCGTGGAAAGCACCTTTCACTGCTAGGAAGCCACCTAGTGGCTCGTCCTCCTTCACCACCCTTGACGGTAACACAGCTAGGGGCTACACGGGGGTCCCCCTGTTGGAGAGGTCTGTTGCGATACAACTGTGTCCTCAGGCTTCTACCTCTTGGCAGGGTGACCCGTTGCTCCCCTCCCGGGCCTGAGTTTCATCGGCTCTCGTCGATGATGCCTACAAAGCTTGTGGAGAAGCTGCCTCCTCTGTGCACGCCATGGCGTTGCTGCAGATCCATCAGGCCAAGGCACTGAATGCCCTGCACGAGGGTGGCCACGACCCGGAAGTTCTATCAGAACTCCGTACCGCAATGGATCTCACACTACGTGCGACAAAGGTTTTGGCGTGGGCTCTGGGTCCGTGTGATGTCTACATCTGTAGTCTAAGAGAGCTATCTGTGGTTGTGTCTGGCCGACAAGTGCGAGGCAGACGAGACTCAGGTCTTGAATGTCCCCGTGTCCCAGACCGGCCTCTTTGGCGACGCGGTGGAGACTTTTGCCCAGCAGTTCTCTGCCGTCAGGAAGCAGACTGAGGCTATTCGTCACATCCTGCCATGGTGGCCGGCTGCTGCCTTCACCCAAGCCCCGTTGGCACAGCCTCAGCCTGCTCATCGCAGAGGGTGGTTCCCTGCTGCCACCTCCGCTCCTCCGCCGCCAGCGCAACAGCTTTTACATCGGCCGTGTCAAGGAGCTGGCAGCCAGGCTCCCACCCAGCCCATCCAGGCCCCTGCAGGGAAGGGTAGGAGGCCCCAGGACGGGCGGCCCAGGGATGGAAGGTACTGTTCTTTGAGAGTTGGTGAGCTCACCACTCCCTCTCCCGGTGGAAGGACGGGTAAAGAATTAAAAATCTCGACAAGGGGGGGGACGAGGTGTTGTGGACAGACCTACAAAAAGAGCCTTGTTACACACTCTCCTTTTATTACAGGCAGCAGTTCAAGAGCCGGGAGGACGGCCCCACGGACTTCCAGCCTCACTTCTTCCCGAACGCAGGTAAGAGTGGCACGCACTCGGACCTCGTCTCAGACCGGCTTAGAGACGCCCGGGCGGGGTCCCTGTGTTCCCCCTGGCTGCCCCACCACCGGCACCCCAGTAGTCCCATTGATGCCTCTGGCACGGTTCCTAGACGCCTGGATAGGCCTCAGACTGTCTCGTTGGCTATGGCGCTGACTATACAAGTCAGTTCGCCCGGCACATGCCCAGGTTCAGCGGCTTTCGCTTCACGTCAGTGAATGCTGCAAATGCCCCTGTCCTGTGTGCAGAGATTGCTACTCTCCTGGTGAAGAGAGCAATAGAGCCGGTCCCTCCAGCCGATATGAGGAAACGCACTTCATAGTGCCCAAGAAAGGTGGCGGGTTACGACCGATCCTGGGATGCGTTTGTCCCCAGGATTGGTTTGCAGCCATAGACCTGAAGGACGCATACTTTCATGTCTCGATCCTGAGGCCATTCCTGAGGTTCGCGTTCGAAGGTTAGCCCTCCCTGTCGCTCTGCGTATTCAAGTAGCAGAGGCCGCCCTGACTCCTCTCAAGGAGAAAGGGGTTCGCATTCTCGACTACCTCTATGATTGGCTGATACTAGCACAGTCCAGAGCTCAGTTGTGCGAACACAGGGACTTGGTGTTACAACACCTCAGCCTGTTAGGCCTTCAGGTCAACTGGGAGAAGAGCAAACTCTGTCTGGTGCAGAGGATCTCTTTTCTTGTTGTGGAGTTGGACTCGTTCGCATACACAGCACGTCTCATAGAGGAACGCGCTCAGTCGGTGCTGGACTGCTTGAATTCGTTCAAACGCAGGACGGCGGTTCCACTGAAACAATTTCAGAGGCTCCTGGTGCATATGGCTGGACTGCTCCATATGAGACTGCTTCAGCACTGGCTTCACGATCGGGTCTCAAGGTGGTGCCTCGAGCTGCTAGCAGTACGTCTAGCTCTGGGTCGTCTCAAAGGACGCCTTCAGGGCTGTCACGTGCTGGTCGTGTTGAACCGGTATTCTCGTTCCTAGCTCCTATCCTAGTTCTCACCTCAAACAGAGCTAAAGAGCCGGAGTAGGACCTGTTCGGTCGGCTTTGCAATGATTTTCTCCAGAGTGTCCTTCTTAGTAGACCCTGTCGAGTTCCTCCGTTCCCCTCGGCAGCCGGATGTTGCGGAGCATCTGGCGCCAGGCCCTCGATGCGATGAATCCTTGAGAACGGCTAGTGGGCTGGGACCCATGATTATACCCTTAAAGATTACTCATGTGTATTCATGGTTAAAAAAAAACAAAAAAAAAACAGCAGTTCCCCAGCAGTTGCTGTCTATCTTGCAGTTGCTCCATGAGGATTCAATCACCTCCAATATTCCATATGCATTGAAATCTCATGACATTCTTTCTGTCTTAGGACCTCCTACAGGAAGGCAGACTCCGCATGTCTTCAGATGTCCCAGTGGTCCAGGTACTTAGGTAGTGCAAGTGCTGGAATCCTGTGGTTGAGTCCTGGCCTAGAGACCAAACACTAGGGGTTTGGGAGACTCCCACACGACACTGGAAAGGACAGCTTCATGGCGTTTTCCATAGGGATCACTATTCGTCAGTCACCGACGTAACTCGGAGTGACCGACTGAAAGGGAACGTCTCGGTTACGTATTGTAACCCTTGTTCCCTGAGGAAGGGAACGGAGACGTCACGTCACGTCGCCATGGGGCTGTACCGCAGCTAGGGGCAGTGTACACCGGCTCGGCTCCTCAGCGAAAAACTAATGAACGCTTAATCCACTGACCTACTTATACTCGCAATGCGATTAGGTGCAGCTGGATATTAATCAGCATATGCCAATTTCATTGGCGTGTTTATATACACGCAGAGTAGATTTACCATCTTGAAGCGAGATTCCTATTCGTCGGTCACCGACGTGACGTCTCCATTCCCTTCCTCAGGGAACGAGGGTTACAATATGTAAATGAGACGTTACTTTTGATCAATGCATTACATCCTTACTGAATAAAAATGTTTAATTAAAAACTATTTATGTTAAAATACGTATACTTATTATTTTATTAAATAATATAATACTTAATGATGTTGTGATGTGTGGATATAAATGATAGATTTTATGTGTATAAATGGCATTCCAAAAATTATTAATTAATATATATTAAGTTAAGGATATACTGTATTAATAAGTTAATATGTTAAAGTAGATTATTAGCTATATTTGATCTTCTAGGTGAGAATTTGCTCAATTATAATGAGAAATAAAGTCATAATTGCATAGTGATTCAGGTTTCCTTTTTAGTTAGTTAATAAATGCAAGACATACCTAATACTAAACTGAAAGCACATGACCTCATGGTTTGTGTCATGTTTGTGTACGTGCATTTCAACTGCTCGTTAAAGGAAGCAAGAATATAAAGTGACACGCAAAGTGATAAGTTCATTAAAATTGTAGAAAGGTTAACCTGAACCTGTTGAACGTGAGAGTTTCTATTCTTAGCTGACCTTCTATTTCTGGAGTAACTTAATCAAACAGATTATCCGGCACTTGAGGTGTCAGTCTACATGGCATCACACGTTTCCTGTTACGTTTACGTGTTCAAAACCTTTTTAGGGCCAGAGACAATTTCCTCTGTTCAAGGAATTGGTTTATTTCTTAAAGCATAGTGGCACATGGCCAATATCTAAATGGATTTTACAGCAGACAAAGCCAACATGAGGTTACTGTATAACTTTGAGGGGGTCCACCAATTCCACTGGATGGCATAATATTTGCTGAAATCAAGATTGTTTCTCAGTAATTTTGAAGTGTTAGTTCCAAAAAATAGTTTGAAAGAAAACACTTTCTCACAATATAAAGCAATTTGGTAATAGAAATACTATTAGCACATACATCTTGAATACTGTTTAACATTTTGCTTTTTTTGTTACTTTGGATATGTTTATTGAAGCTGTGACATTTGGTACATTTGACATTTGACGATTATTCTTGTTTTGAACTCGGCATCTTCAAATTAGGCCTATTAGGCCAATCAGCAGAATTATTCATCTGAAGTGTAGATTTTTGAAAATAACCTCATACAGTGTGTAACACAGCTTTAAGTTAATGAAAACATCCTGCAAAGTTTAAAGTCTGAAAGTGCACCGTGTATAAAGTTACCCTTTCAGTCAAATTACTTTGACGTTACATATGGGAACTCGCAAGAGAGACCAATTGCCTTTGAGCTTTATACAAAAGGCCAATGAATATTGGCGTGCATTTGATTGCGCTCAGGTACACCTCGTCACTGTGTGAGTATAAGAGGGTATGAGCAGAGTGCACATGTAGATTTTTGCTTCAGAGCCTTCTGAGCTACTTCAGGAGACCCCCTCTGTGAGTTCTGAAGAATGATCGAGTAAGAGTCCTGACTCCAAGAGTTCCTGCTATCCTGCTCTCTCGTTAGACAGTGTTTTATCTGGGTGGCTGTCAGCGGATCCTGCAGGCTGGTAGCCTTTTTAAAGGCTGGTGTGTCAGTCATCTTGCATATCCAGAGAGGAAAGACGTCTGAGTGCACAGAGTTGCCGCGTTAGGTCTTTCCTGGGCAACCGGGAGAATGAGCAATTTTCCCACGGTTGGTGATGCGTTTTCTGGAATGCCGAGCTGACCATGCCTTTCTGTGCAGGAGTTTCCTCACCTCTTGGATGGACATGATTGCTGTCTCGTGTGTCTGGGTCGAGCACACGCTGAGGCAGCCTTTGTGGATGGTCAATGCATTCATTGCAAGCATATGACCATGGCTACGGTCAAGTCCCATCTCTCGTTTGCGAGACGGCTCCCCTCGTGTCCTTCCCACGCTGCGACGAGGAGCCGCGCGAACTTCTGATGCACCGCGTAGTCCCGTGGTTCTCCTGGAGGAGACCACTCCCCCCGTAATGGGACCGAGTGTGTCCTTCGGGGTGCCCCGAGAGGCTGAGATGTCTTGGGTAGCATCGCGGTTTGAAAACTCAGGTCTTTGAAAGCGCAGGACTCCCTAGGCTGTTTGTGTGTGTACCTGCAGCGAAAACAATGCAGCCCCACCCCCACCGGTTATTGCTGGCAGGCGTGTATGTGATTATGCACGTGATCCACAGTCAGCGAGACTCGTATGGCGGCAAGCTATGCCAATAATATGCGAGCGAACCACTGATGCTGGCGCGCGCAGTAAATCACATACGCAAGAGGAAAACTGATCTTCACGCGAAGAAACGGGAGCTGCGAGCTCATTTTAAAACTATGTATGCGCGATATGTCATCTGTTTTAGTTGTAATCTCAAATTCCCCTGGGTTATTCCCCTTTTACAGAAGTGAGTATTGGATGCCTGTTTGATTCATTCACTTGACTTGAGACATGGCATTGGACCATATGTGTTAGTTATTGTTTCATTTACTTGTTTTATTGATTTATTTCTTATTGATTTTGTCTTTATTTAATGTAATTTAATGTATTGTTCAAAGTTGATCTTTTTCAGATACTTTATTGATAGACTTTTTAAAGACTCATAATTACACACACACACATATAAATATATATAGTTATAGATAGATAGATAGATAGATGTAGGCCTATGTATAAAGCTATAAGACAGTGACGTTTTCAAAATGTTTTATCTTTAATCTTGTAAATAGACACAACATAATATTTGAAGGTTTATTTAGTCTGCATTCCTATAAAACACAGGTTTCACCATGTTTGCGTTTGAGTACAGTAAAGTGTTATTAAAAAATATGAAACTTCCTTCTTTATGTTCTATATGTTTCCTAAAATAAAATGTACTGTGTTTAGTTGGGAAAAAGAGTTGTTTTTTTTCCTCAGGCATTTAAATATAACATTGTAAAGCAGTAATTACAATACCGTGATACGTGAAACCATGATATTTTTGTCCAAGGTTATCATACCGTCAGAATCTCATACCGGCCCATGCCTAGTTGGGAGGTGCTGAGTGTGCCATAGGCCGACCCTTCGTGGCTGGATGAGTGGTTTCTGGGAGCCAGAGATGCACCACCCCACGCTCTCTCCCAGTGCCATTCTTCCCCTCGCCACTCTCGATGGCGGTGCGGTCAGGGGGGTATGCAGCGATCCCTCATGTGGAGCGTGCTGTTGCGGTGCACTCGCTGATGGGCGAGGCTTACTTTGCCGCTGGCCAGACTGCCACCACCATTCACGCCACCATCTGACCCAAATTTTTTTTGTCTCCTCAGATGCAGACCCAGGGCACTGTGTCGCCAGCGTGGGATCCAGGGAGGCAGGTAAGTGCTGCTGAATGCAGCCAGACTCACAGTCCTTGTCCCCTTTAGGCTGCCCCACTGCTGCTATGGCAATCAACGTTCCCTTGATTCCCCTAGTGACTCGGCTGGGAGCCTGGACAGCGCTGCCCAGCCCCTTGCGGTGGTTGATATGGACGGTACGCCTCGGCTATGCAATTCAGTTCGCCAGGCGCCCGCACCGTGGCATTCGCTACACTCGGCCGGTCAAAAAAAAAGCAATGCTGCCTGCGGAGGTTGCTGTCTTACTGGCGAAGGACGCAATCGAGCCTGCCCCTCCAGCCGAATTGAGGTCAGGGTTTTACAGCCTTCACTTCATTGTGCCCATAAAGAGCGATGGGTTGAGATCTTCACGTTGACAGAGGAAAGAGTAAACTCTCCCCGGTGCAGAGGATCTCTTTTCCTCAGTATGGAGCCGGACTCGGTTGTATCAACTGCCTAGATATGTTCAGGCACCAGATAGCGGCCCCTCTCAAAATGAAATAGATGCTCCTGGGGCATATGACAGCCGCAGTCACACTCACGCCGCTGCGCTGATTCATATGAGACCGCTCAGCGCTGGTTACACGATCGGGTCCCGAGATGGGAAGCACCGTGGCACACTTCGGAATGGCGTTTTCCCGCAGTGTCGCCACCTATTCAGCCCGTGACCAGGCATGCGGATGCCTCTTCCACGGGCCGGGGTGCTGTTTATAACGGGCAAGCAGACAGGCGTCCAGCTGCTTTGGCATATAACAAATTGCCTCGAGTTGATAGCCGTACAAAAAACTCGCCCGCCATCTATCACAGCGGCAAAATCACTGCGCACTGTTCATGTTCCAGGGTTCTCAACCGTGACAATCAGCTCTCACAGCAGTCCACCCACTCTGGAGAATGGTGGCTCCACCCCCAGGTAGTCCAGATGATATGGAGGTCGAGGAATAAATCATGCTACTAGGCAGCCTCTCCCTGATTATTCCCTGAGGAACGATCTTCTCCTCAGGGGATAGGGCACCTTATGGCACCCGCACCCGCAGCGCGCAGACTTCTCTGGCCTTTCAAGTGCTGTCATAGAGACAGTGTTGTGGAAGTTACTTCCAAACTGTAATATAATATATATTACTTGTTACTGTTATTTAAAAGTAATCTCTTACTTAAGGTGCCTCTTAGCAGACATCTTAGAGCTGCGGGCTGGGCGACACCCACACCTTCGCCAGGTTTTACGACCTCCAAGTAGAGGCCATCTCTTCTCGCGTCCTCACCAAGGACTGCAGGTGAGCGAGAGGGCCGGCTGGTGCCGGCTTGCTGCGCCACTCCTACGGGATCTATGCGCTATTTTTCTCAGTGTTCCCTTTACTGTGCGTAACCTGAGTCCTCTCTGCCCCGCAGTTTGGACCTTGACGGAGTAGCTCCAGCTGTGTCCTCTGGGTCTGCTTCGCCCAGTAGGTTTAGCAAAATTCCACAGTCAGCCAGAAGGCTGTGTTTACCTTCAATTATATCCATAATCTTATCGATATATTGCATTTTCTTATTCCACATGTGAGAACTGTGTGTTAAGTCATGTGCTCCGCACTCAACCACTGCTTCAGCACAACTGAGAGCAACTCTGTAGGCTCCCCTTATCGGACCACAGAGAATGCACCACTTTAAGATGCATTGTTATTGTTTTATTTTTATTGTTTTATATCTTGGCCATGTGAAAGGACCATCAGTTCTTCATGTGAGGAGAAAGGTATGTGGGACTCACTTCCTCATCTTTTTGTGATTCATTTCTCTTATGGGGACATTTGTGATGCATTATGGGAAGCTAGAACAAATAAACAGAGATGCAATTAAGGCGTTTTGTGTAAAACCACAAGGACACATAATGCCTGCACTATTTGTTCCAGTCACCTCCACAATATGTTTCCATGATTATTTGTTCCATGAAAAATAAGTATTTAGAGATTCTCTGTTTATTGATGGATCTTTAGTAAGTTTGCATGTTTAAATTTTAGTGTGACCGCACCTTCACTCTGATCCAAAAGAGGAGCAATCTACTGGAGTTATAGACAGTGAAAACTGGCTGATCCTAGGGACTCTAGTATTTATCAAAATCTAATGTGGTCCCTGCAGGCATTCAGAGGGAACACACTGTTTCAAAAAGACATGAGATGCTCAGTAAGGCCTGTTTCAATTTATCAAGCTGATGATGATGATACTTCTGGCCATGTAAACTGACAGATAATCAACAGCACTTTGAATTCCACGAATTCCAGTTGTTTTTCTAATTTTTATACACCTAAACCTACCCTTACCCATGAGTAATGCCTAAAATCAGAGGAAATGATAGATGACTGACACTGATGTACAA
>JAUMHR010000056.1:18517184-18528260 GCA_032361145.1 Enteromius fasciolatus
GTTTGCTAAAGTATGACCTGCCTGTTTCGACCCTGAGTTCGGATGTTATTAAAGCTTGCATATGGATCCGAATGTTTACTGTTTCGTTCCTGACACTCATCCAGTTCGTCACAGGGATAGATCTGATTACTTTTCATCTCTATTAGAAGAAAACAAACATTACCCTCGAAATCTATTCAATAGAGTGACTAAATTAATGGAAAATAAAGCATCAACAGTTACTGACTTTCCACAAGATCACAGCAGTAATGACTTTATGCAATATTTTACTTCCAAGATTAAGACTATTAGACATCAAATAGAAACTGTGCAGCCGTCAGTATCGCATCAGATGATCCAGCACTGTAGATCCCCTGAGGAAAAATTCCACTCATTCTCTACCATAGGAGAGAAGAATTGTATAAACTTGTTAAATCATCTAATCCAACAACATGTATGTTAGACCCTACTCGACCTAAACTATTAAAAGAGCTGCTTCCAGAAGTCATAGATCCTCTTTTGTCTATTATGAATTCATCATTGTCATTAAGATATCAGCCTCACCTACAGAAGCAGTAACTATAATGTCTTTTAATGAATCTTTGCAAATCGCCTTTCTTTATAATGTACTAATTAGCAAGTTTTACTATGAATACGGCTAAAAAAAGATCCTTCGAGAGTGCCTCAGAAAAGAGGGGTGGGGTCAGGGGCTTGTGTAGCTGGGGGCATCTAATTTCTAGTGATTATTGTCGTTTTGATTACAGAGACCGTCTCTGCATTTGATAAATGAATAGTTCTTGTAATTAATAATTAGTAATCTTGTCATTATACATTACCATCACTCTATTCTTCTATTTGATAATGTTCAGTGCTTTGCTACAATCTGTGTTGTTAAAAGCGCTATATAAATTAAAGTGATTGATTGATTGATTTAGGAATAAATAAGGATTCTATGATCTGAAATGTTAAATCATGTAGTAATTCTAAAAAAGAAAAAGAAACGTCTTTGTGCACATGAACATGTCATTTGTGTGTCTGCAAGTATTTACTAGTTGGTTTCTTACTGGCCAGTGTCCACCTCCAAGTCTCAAAAAGCCCACCTACAAGTCTCATTCTGGTCTCTATGACTCAGGTCCCTCCTTCAATTTACTGTAAGTCTAAGGGAATATTTTCATGTCCGTCTGATGAAAATCGCCAGTCTGATCTCTTAGAAAAATAACAGCACACCTCTCCTCAGCAAGCTGCGTGATTTGAGAAATAGTTCATGTCTGTAGCACAAACAGTGCATGACAAATTACAAGCTGAAGTTTTTTTAGATCATGAGCATGAGCAATATTAAATGTGATGTTTGCCATAGTTGAAAAAACTTTGCTCTGTTTTTGTGTGAAATCGGCCTCAACTGTAAAACTGCCCCAGCATCATCCATCACTGCCTGCCTCCTTCCTCTGCAGCTGTGCTCAGAGATTTATATCATTATTTTAGAAAAACCATGGCCAAAAATGGAATGCTGCTGTTCTTTGTGGCATTAAATACAAGCATGTGTGCCATCGCTTGTTGTGCTTCCTTTTGAGATTTGCTTTTCTTTATAGTTTGAATGAAAATTGTGTATAACATTATTTTTTGTACTCTCCCATGAACACTACAGTTATTTAGCTACAGTCATCTGTAGCTGTGTCAAAGGAGAGAGCGAAACCAGAACTGTAGGAAGAAAACCCCAAATGCACAGGTTCCAAGTCGTAGCACTCAGCAGCCATTAGAACGATATAAAAATGGTTCCTTTGAACAAGTAAATGAGTGTTCATACGGCATCCCAGAAACGGAGACCCCACACGCAGCAGGGTGAGTCATGTTTGCTCTGCAGTTTAGTGACCTTATTACACGTCTAACAGGTCATTTATTTTTTATTTTAGTAATCACTATCCAACGAAATTATTAATGTTGGAAGGACATAAAACTTTATTTATAGCCCTTCGCATTCCAATCTACATTCAGCTTAGTTTAAATTGAGTTTGATTATAGAGTGCGAGCCCGCTGAGTTTTTGCATCTATTCTGAAGAGTCTGTTTGACTTCAGCCCAGAAGTTGGTGCGACTCGATCTCAGGTGTCCACTGCCGGGACTTTGGTAAATGTTTGGCCCGGCATCGAAAGCCAAGTTTGGAAGTGTACCTGGAATACTTTGTTCTTAAAATAGAGCGAGGCGTTACCCTCTTTCCTGCAGGCCTGTTTGATGCTGACACAAACTGATGAATTATAACTTCACTGGAAATTATGAAGACAGAGAGAAAATAGAGTCATTTTGTGCAATTGCGGTCAAATTTGTGCAGGCTGGTCATGAGTTGGGAACTTAAGTGTTTTGGGGTGTGATTATTTTTAGAAAGTAATTTTTTTTTATTCCATTAAAACATTATGCTAGAACATTTCACAACCCATGTTGTCTTTTCCAAATGCTTTTTTATTGATATTGGAATGCTGACACTGTGTTGACATTGCTTCAGTCTGCATGGACACCGTACTTTATGGTTCTGTTTCTTCAAGTGATTATGACGATGGAGAGGAATCTGTCAGATCAGATCAAAGACAGAGACTGTGTGAATGTGTGATTTTGGTTTTAAACATGGGCTGAGATAGGAGAAATTCTTTCCCATAGAATCATGTTTTTCTCTCTCCCTCTCTCTCTCTCTCTCTCTCTCTCTCTCCTTTATTGACAGATTTTCTATTGAAACTGGAAGTCTTGGTGGGGCATAATGAATATGTCAAAAGCCATTAGAAGATAATTAAGGGTGTGGATAGTTTTGTTCTAGAGAGCAATTTGATCAGACAAGTGTGACCCTGGACCACAATAACAGTCATAATAAATAAGCTTTCCAGTAGTTTTCAATGCAGATACAACCATTTGAAAATCTGGAATCTGAGGGTGCAAAAAAAAATATATATACTGAAAAAATCACCTTTAATGTTGTCTAAATTAGGTTTTATTATATTTACGATAGAACATTTACGAAATATCTTCATAGAACATGACCTTTACTTAATATACTAATGATATGTGGAATAAAAGAAAAAAATATATAATTTTGACCCATACAATGTGTTTTTGTTTTCTCAGAAGAAAAAAACCCTGTAAATTAGATGTTTTAAATGTGCATAACTGCTAAAATGTATGATTGCTTAAATTACACAATAGACATAGTATATATATTAGTAATTACAGAGAGATCCTGTATTAGATGTGGACACCAACTAGATTTCAAAGGATCAAAAAAAGTGGTTTTGATTCTATTAACTAGCAGAGCTGTAGTAAAGTCCAGCTTTGTCAAGTCCAAAACAAGTCCAAGACCAGACTAGAGTCCAATCAAGATCAAGTCCAAATAAGAGAAAAAAAAAATCCTCTTCAAGACCACATATTGATAAGGTATGTGATGCGAGAGACAGCATATTTCCTATTCTAAGAAAATCATTTTGCATTATTATTTGTGACGATCAAAAAGCAGGGGTCTTCAAACTAAATCCTGGAGGGCCCCCTTTTTTATATTTATATTTATTTCATATCCATAAATGTAAATTGTAAGGAAATAAATCTTTTTTATAAAAATGAAGTGAAGCTTTATATTGAGTAGCCTATATATTGCCCTCAAAGAAACAAAAAGCTGTACAAGCTTGTGTTGTACAACTTGTGCATTCTTCAATGTTTTCCTATGAAATTGTTTATATCTTCCCCTAGCATTTGAAATAATAAAATAATAAAAATAGAATGGCAAGTGCACATAAATGCAGCGTCTCACTGTACAACAATAATTAATACTCCATTATTGTAAAGGGTAAGTTTAGGGCTGGGGTAGATGTAGACGTTAATAAAACAGGTAGAAAAATTAAAAAAGTAAAACAACTTTTAAGATCAGCAAGCGTACCAGGGGTCATGTGACAAGAACCAACCAATAAGCTCCATCCTTTCCTGTAACAACACTGAAGGCTCAGCCGAGATGGAGAAACAGCTGATCATAGCTGTACAAGGATAGCCATTTTTAAAAAATAAATTTAGTAGCAGAGCTACTGCAAGGGACCTTTAGTGTTGGAAATCCATTTATACTTCATTGTGAGTGTGGTTTTGTTTTGAAGGAGAAAAAAATCATATTGCTGGACTTGGCCGAGTCCAATGACCAAGTTAGATTACAACTTCCATTGTTATAACAGTCAGTTGTTTGCATGCTTGCTTATGTATTTATTTATTTATGTATTTTTTTAAACCTTTTAATAGCATGAAATTAACCTCTTTTTTTTCTTAAATACAGCTCAGAATAAATGTTAGTGATGGTTTTGTGCATTCTTATGATGCCCCCACCCAGTCAGTATCAATACAGTCAGTACAATCTAACAACAATCAGTTAAATGGCTATTTTATCCAATACTGCAGCTGTAAATAAGAGAATGAGTATCAAACTGAGGTTGTTCTTATTTTTTTTTGTATTGTGAATTTCACACTATACTTGCAGTTATGGCATATACCAGAAGATTCTACCGCAGCAAAAAGTATATGCACGTACAGACACACAAATATTACATGCACGAAATGTCCAATGAAATTACTAACATTCCTGCCCGTCTCTTTTCAGAAAGTTCCTCCCAGATTAGAACTTTCCTGTGGTTGGAAGAAAGTAAAGAAAAGAAAAGCTAGCTCCTATACCCACCCACCCAGACAGGACCATCCACACACAGAGTCTGATGAAGGTCATCATCATATGAACATTGTAAACATGAACTCCTTTCGTTCAGCATGACTCTGCTGCATGCATCTGATGAAACATGCTCCATTCATTTAGGTGTGATATTCCACAGTCCAGATTTGCTATGCGATTAGGCCACTACTGTGATTCAACAAAAAACCACTAGCAACTGCACCGAGCCAACTTTTAAAACGAGGTGCGTATATGATGTGTTCTTCCTGGGAATCCAGCACTGCCGTTCAGTGGAAAGAGAACACCGATCCGCAAATACATTAACAGGACATTGTCGCTCTGGGACTGGGATCTGACAACTTGTTGCAGGCCGTGAGATGAAGTGTTGGGATTAACCCGGTCACCATTCAGTGCACAGAGGAGGGCCAAAAAACGCAACTTAGGTGCTCCACCTTTGTCAGGATACTCAGCCAAAATGAGTTAATGTCCTGGAAGCTGGGGACGATTTTACCATCTGTCAGGCAAATCCGCCTGGACAGGCTGGGCTGGGGCTTTGCTGGCAGGGAGATGAGAGGCTGCTACCATCGAAGACTAATTAGTGCAAATAAGCACCTCCTGAGCTCCTCAATCCTATGACAACTCAAGCGAAAAAATTCAGAAGACGAAGTTGGCAAGATACAGTTAAAACGCAACTTGAATCAGTCAAAGACTTTACAGACCATGTGCAGCCATAAGATTTCCTATGTTCTGCTACTGTATGATCAGTCTGTGTCATTAGTATGCCATGTCGATCTCAGGGTGTTGCAAATGTACCTACAGTATAATTCCCTGCAGTTACGATATGAATTTAATACTAGAGGCAGTTACAACTGATTATCAGTCACTAAAAACATTTGTTTGTGTGTTTCTTTGCACAATACTGTGTTCTGACCAAAAAAAACTTGGTTTGTAAACTAAAACATATAAATGTTTGCATCACCAGCTCTATAAGTATGGCTTTGCCATTTTAACATGTTTGTACATGGCTTTGATCTCTTCTGTTGAACTGAGTTTTGCTGGATTCTTTTCTGAGCACATTGAATTGTAAGTACAACGCTGTACCAGGTGAGCTGCCGAGCAAGTTTACAACAAAGTCCAGTCAAATGTGTCTGTTTTGGAGAAAACTGTAGTTACTTGCTCCACTCACTTGCTTCTTGTTCTTACAAGTAATGGAAATGAAAAAAGCAAACAGGACAATTGTTGACACAACCTACAGTGGTTCAAATAAGTTGATATTATGTAATACATCTTTGGAACCTGGAACAATGTTGTAATTAACCAATCAGATTTGAAGAAACAGTAAACAGTTTTTTGTGAAGTTTACGCATACAATCAATGTTTGGTGCTTGTACATTAGTGTCAGTCATCTATCATTTTAGGCATTGCTCTTGGGTAAGGTTAGGTTTAGGTGTAGAGTGTTACGAGCTGCACCTCTTTGGCTTGTTCCGAACGGCACCAGCGGGAACCCTCTCCCGAGTATTAGTTCCGCCCGGACTGTTTTCACGTAAGCACCCACATACCCGGAACTATGATCAGCTCCAGGTGTTGCTCATTCCAGACCCTATTTAAGCAGCGAACATTTACTGGTTCTTTGCGAAGTCTTGTTTGTCCCCATGCAGCAATTCCGAGCATTTTCTTACCTTGCCAGATTTCCCGTGTATGACCTTGCTTTGTTTCCTCGACTATGAACCTTGCCGCCTGCCTTGAACTGTGCCTGGATTTTGACTCTGTTTCGGATTGCTTCTGATAACCTGAAAGCCCGTGATTTGGCCATGTCTGTTTGTTGTTCTAATAAAAGCACACAAATGGATCCAACTGACTTGGACCCATCGTTACAGAAGACTTCGCCGTTACAGGATCCAGCGGCCATTGCACAACTCGCCCAGGAAGTATCCAGCCAAGCCAGCGTGCTGCTATCTCACCATCAGCAGCTGGAAAAACTTTCCGCCATGACGGAGGAACTCGTCATGTCCATGCAAGCTCTCACTGCCAGTGCATCCAAAAACGCTGCTGCCGCCGCAGCGATTGCACAAACTCAACAACAACAACCACCTACCGGTATGTACACTTCTGCACCTACCATTTCACCACGTCTGTCTCTGCCGGAAAAGTTTGATGGAACAGCGGGACGCTGTAAAGGCTTTATCATGCAGTGCACCAACTTCATTGCTCAGCAACCTTCATGTTATCCCACCCGACGACAGTAAAGTGGCTTTTGTGTGCTCGTCGGTAATTGACTTGGGTGCTGCAGGAAATTTTGTCTATGAGAAATTCGCTAATACCAACCTCCTTCCTTTAATTTCATGTCATCCACGGGTGGCAGTGGAAGCCCTAGATGGGCGCCCCCTAGGCACTGGCCAGATCACTCACATGACCAAGGAACTTCACCTGTGGGTTGGCACCCTGCACCAAGAAAGGATAAAATTCTACGTTATTCATTTACCTACTCACCATCTAATCCTCAGCCCAATAATACCCAACCTTCTCCTGGGACACCAAGGAGATCACACAATGGTCAGCACCTTGTCACCAGACCTGTCTCATGAACATTATGAAGTTATGCACTGCTCACTCTGCACCTATGATGGAAGGAAACATCACGACCTCCAAGTAGCCTTCAGTAAGGAACAAGCCACCCAACTTCCACCTCACCGACACCACGATTGTGCTATTGAACTGTTACCAGGTACATTCCCCACCAGGGGGCGAATTTTCCCTTTATCCTAGCCCGAAACCAAGGCCATGGACCAGTACATCAAGGAAGAGTTAGACAAAGGATTTATTTTTCCTCAACCTCACCTGCTTCGGCGGGATTCTTCTTCGTCAAGATGAAAGATGGTTCACTCAGACCCTGCATTGATTACAGAAGTTTAAACGATATCACAGTAAAGTACAGATATCCCTTACCTCTCGTTCCTCCAGCCCTCGAAGCCCTGCGCCAAGCCAAGTACTTTACCAAATTGGACCTTCGAAGTGCCAATAATTTAATTTGAATCAAGGAAGGAAAGACGAATGGAAGACAGCCTTCTCAACCACGTCCGGTCACTATGAATATATATTATCATATTCCAGGCCTTCGTTAATTACATCTTTCGGGACCTCCTAAACCAATACCTCATTGTGTACATCGATGACATTTTGATCTACTCCAATGACTATAACTCACACATCAAGCACGTCCGAACTGTTCTGAAACATCTCATCACTCATCAACTACATGTGAAACTTGTGAAACGATGTCAAGGTCCAGGCAGTCATTAACTGGCCTCATCCTCAAACTCTGAAGGAGTTGCAAAGATTCCTAGGATTCTCGAACTTCCACCAACATTTTATTCGTGGATTCAGCCAGGTAGCAACACCTCTGACAGCCATGACTCGACGGGGATCACTCGCTCTTCACTGGACACAAGAGGCACTTCAGGCTTTCCAAGAAATTAAAAATCGATTCACCACAGCACCTATCTTTAAGCACCCAGACCCCAGCAAGGAGTTCGTCATAGAGGTTGACACTTCCAGCAGTGGCCTCGGAGCAGTTCTTTCCCAGCGTCATGGTGAGAACAATAAACTCTTCCCTTGTGCATTCTATTCTCGTAAGCTGAACATCGCTGAGAGGAATTATGATGTGGGCGACAGGGAACTTCTGGTTCTAAAAGCTGCATTGGAAGAATGGAGGCACTGGCTAGAGGGAGCTGCTGAACCCTTCCTAGTATTAACAGATCATCGGAACCTGGAGTATCTTCGATCAGATTAAATGCTCGCCAAGCAAGATGGTTCTTGTTCTTTTCTCGATTTCAGTTCAGAATAACTTACCGACCAGGGTCCAAGAATGGAAAGGCGAATGCTCTTTCCCGCATCCACGAGAGTCATGTACAGGCCCAAGAACCCGAATGCATTGTACCCACAACTGTCCTTATTGCTCCGGTCCATTGGGACATTGTAACAGAAATAGAAGAAGCTCACCTCCATGATCCTCCGCCAGCCGATTGTCCTGATGGAAAGCTATATGTACCTGAAACTCACCGTCAGCAAGTCCTCCATTTAGTCCACGACTCCCCAAGCTCTGGTCATCCTGGGATAACAGCATCCATAGACCTTGTCCGCAATCGTTTCTAGTGGCCCACACTTACCTCAGATACTCACCAATTCGTCCAAGCTTGTAACACCTGTAAAATCGTCAAATCCCAACGACAACCTCTCACTATCCCACAACGGCCCTGGTCCCACATTGCAATGGACTTTGTGACAGATTTACCACCTTCAAACCACTTCACCACAATACTTACCATCGTTGATAGGTTCTTCAAAGCCTGTCGCTTCATCCCGCTGTGAAAACTGCCCACAGCCTGGGAGACTGCGAAGGTCCTTGTAGATCAACTGTTTCGATTCTACAGCTTACCTGATGACATTGTGACAGACCGGGGGCCCCAGTTCACCTCACGGGTATGGCAAGCTTTCTGTTCATCCCTCAATATCAATGTCAGTTTAACATCAGGCTACCATCCTTAATCTAACGGCCAAGCTGAAAGACAAAATTCAGAACTAACCAAATATCTTCGAACTTACTGTCACAACAATCAGTGAGATTGGAGTAAATTTCTGACCTGTACCGAGTACGCTCAAAATTCTCTTTGCAAACCCTCCAGTGGACTCACATCATTCCGATTCTACGGCTTACCTGATGACATTGCGACAGACCGGGGGCCCCAGTTCACCTCATGGATATGGCAAGCTTTCTGTTCATCCCTCAATATCAATGTCAGTTTAACATCAGGCTACCATCCTTAATCTAACGGCCAAGCTGAAAGACAAAATTCAGAACTAACCAAATATCTTCGAACTTACTGTCACAACAATCAGTGAGATTGGAGTAAATTTCTGACCTGTACCGAGTACGCTCAAAATTCTCTTTGCAAACCCTCCAGTGGACTCACATCATTCCAAGTTGTTCTGGGATTTCAACCACCCCTGTTTCCGTGGTCAGGGGAACCCACTCAATTCCCACAGTCAACACCTGGCTTCAGCGCAGTGTGGATACATGGAACACAGCTCATGTCCATCTGTCACCTCTGTGGCTTGTTCCGAACGGCACCAGTGGGAACCCTCTTCCGAGTATTAGTTCCGCCCAGACTGTTTTCACGTAAACACCCACATACCCGGAACAATGATCAGCTCCAGGTGTTGCTCATTCCAGACCCCTATTTAAGCAGCGAATATTTACTGGTTCTTTGCGAATTCTTGTTTGTCCCCATGCAGCAATTCTGAGCGTTTTCTTACCTTGCCAGATTTCCCGTGTATGACCTTGCTTTGTTTCCTCGACTACGAACCTTGCCGCCTGCCTTGAACTATGCCTGGATTTTGACTCTGTTTTGGATTGCCTCTGATAACCTGAAAGCCTGTGATTTGACCTTGTCTGTTTGTTGTTCTAATAAAAGCACGCAAATGGATCCAACTGACTCAGACCCTTCGTTACATAGAGATATGGTCAAGACTATATTTTTGCATTAAAAAGTTTTTCCAGCGTCAACAAAACATGTTGACCTAGGGACACAATTGAACTTGGGAAAATCAGGATGTGCGTGGTCTTGTGTAGGTATTTTAGTTGAATTATACAGTTCTAGTTTTTGTTAATATTTTGAATTAGGTTTATTTTTATGTTTTCTGTATTTACTTTAGTTTTAGTTTAGAACTTAAAGTTAAACTAAACTAAATTAAATTAATATTAAAAATTATAAATAAATATTAGTTGGTTGCCAAAGCAATCAATTTAAATATTTATTTTTACGTTATTATGTTTTTGTTAACTCTACTAACCCTATTTAGATTAAAAAATGTTTTTGTTGTAGGTTCATGATTCTTAATGTTAATGAAGTAATTTTTTAATGTAAAATGTATTCTCATATTGCATTCCACAGTGTTGAAGTACTAAGTAGCAACATATTTGTGTTTTAAATACAGGGGAAACACACATTTACTGCCTAATTACTGATGCCTGAGGAAAGCCAGAAACATGAAGGCTTTCCAAAAATACAGATACCTTTTTCTGTGTCTGATTAATTCTTCACATGCATCCTGCCCCAGGTAAGACATAATAGGGCCTGTCGCAGCTCCAGCTGGATAATTGCAGGTTTGAGGGTGTTCTTCCCTAAACAGATAGTGACTGGTGAGCATTACCACATGTTTTATCCTAAGCAGTGTCTCCATATAGTCCCTTGTCCCCACTTATTGTCATTGAACATGGAAATAGAGACAATGAGTGGGAAAAGAACAAAGCACCTTTTGCTGCCTGGAGGCTTTGCTTGACAACAAAGAAACATACACTATATTACCAAAAGTTTTCGCTCACCCATTCAAATGATCAGAATCAGGTGTGCTAATCACTTGGCCT
>JAUMHR010000056.1:18531839-18545752 GCA_032361145.1 Enteromius fasciolatus
ATTCGGACATACTACTCGCCTCGCATGCTGTTTTTCGCGTACTATATAGTAGGGAAGTAATCGATTTCGGACGCAGCGATAGAGTTCTTAGAGAGCTGGAGTGCCATCAACAGTCTTTAGGTGGCAGCTCCAGCTGGGCGTGACAATTTGGTTGGGTCGTTAATTATTTATTAATTAACTATTGTAATTAATATATTTTTATTACTATTATTCTTTAGCTTTGCGAAATAAAGCCATCACTGCAGCCTTATTTTCAATCATTATGTCATTTAGCAAAAATTCAACAATTACAACAACATCTTAATATTTTACCATTTTAACAAAGCTCTTCCTGGCAGCAGTGTTAATATAGTGCTCAAAAGCCAGAGTTCAGACAGCTGAAATTTTGTCATGCTTTAGGATCTTTGATCTTTAACCAGGAGAACCAGGGAGTTATGAAATGCATCATCTCGGGAGAACATTTTTGGAGAAAACACTGGGCAAAGATCTCATCGCATTTTCACAAACGGCTCACAAGCTGACTGTAAGACCCTAAAATTTACGATCCTTGTCTAAATGCATTTATCATACAAGTCAAGAGCTTTACATGAACCCTCATACTTTTAAAATGAAACCTATCATTTAAAGTTAGTAAACACAGTGGCTTGAATATATCCAATAAACAAGTGACTTGAAATCAGTCAAACCCATGTTATATTAGTATTTAAAATATCGCTGATGGATGGAAAAGTTAACATTGAAAACCAAGTTTGAGCAACCGTGGAGAGGGTGATTGATAAATTAGACGGCGCTGAGCCAGACTGGGGTCATGTTTGTGCCAAGTAAACACAAGTCTGAACCCCTGTGGCCTCTCATGATGGAGGAAAACGTAATTTTTGTTGCAGACACAATAAACGCGATGCGTGTAAGAGTTATTGGCCGTTAACGTATGAATCAAATTCTTGCTTCGACAGTAAGCAGATGTGGTGGATAATTCTGTTTTATAGATAAAGTGAGTACTTCAGACAAGTGTCTGCTCTGTAGTAAACTCACAATGAGAACATACTGACAGAGGTCAGCAGCAGTGAGGGTGTGAAAAATGCTCCAGTGTTTGCAAAGGTCTTCTGGGGCTCCTGAATGTGAGGAAAGTTCTGCACGTAATCACTGGAACACAAAAGATGTGGAAATGCTTCCACAGAATCAAAGTTCTTGGTAGACTGGAAACGACCAAGGCCAAATGTATGGCCTTGTCCCAAATCATGCACGTGAACAACATTGGATGTTTGTCTCCACCTTAAGCTTTTGCCAACATTACGCAGGGGTCATGATATATTATTGCAAATAGGCCTATTTATCTGACCATCTCGGGTCTTTCTTTATTAGCAGTACTTATTATATTTTATATTCTATTATTGTATTTAATTTTATTTATGTGTATTTGTTGTTAATATGTTTTTGCATATATTTATTTAAGAAATCAGCACTTTTATTCAGTAAAGACACATTAAATTGATCAGTTAAAGTATAACAACATTAATATTGATATTGAATGTATTTAAAAATGTATAATGATTTTAACTTGAGAAACAAATCTTTATATTAATATTAGAAGAAAAAAATAAAAAATACAGTAAAATATTTAAATAAAAACAGTTAAACTGTAATAATTTTTGGAAAAAAAAAATACGTGTTTTTTTTGTTTTGTATAATGCACATAAATAACTGTAGTGAAACCTTTTATGTGCAAGTCGGGCTGGGCTAACTTTACTTATGTATACACTGTAAAAAAAACATGCGGGTAGAGGAGTGAGCACGCAGAGACACAGAGATGCAAAAAGTAACAAAAACATTTAATTGAGAACGAGAATTGAGGATGATGGGTAAATACATGAAAATCACAGGACAGAATACGAGTGAAACATAACGACCGACAGGGATGAACTCAAAGGACACTGAACAAATACACATTCAAACAATGGGAAAAACTCAGGACACCAGTGTGACATGGCTGGAAGATAATCAACTCCTTATACACAGACAGGAAATCCAAATAATAGTAAGACATGTGATACATGAACTGAAACCAAAACAGAAACTCAAAACCAAAACAATACCAGACAGACATCGTGACATAATGCCCTCCCAACAAGGTGTGTCCTCACACCGACAAAGAACAAATAAGCACTAGGAAGGGAGGGAGGGTGGGCGGCCTCCAGGGTGGATCGGGATTCCATGGAGTCCACGATGGCTCAGGGGCCTCGGGCGGCCACAGCGGATCTGGAGCTTCGGGCAGCCACGGCAGATCTGGACCGTTGGGCAGCCATTGCTCACTACCCATCCCACCCCTCCTCTTCAGGACCCTGGTACTTGGGGGGGTCTCCCACCAGTGCTAACCCAGGGCCTGGGGATTTCTTTAACCCTGATTCGGGGCTGAGACCCAACAACTGCAGACTGGAATACACAGGTAACTGGATCAGCACTCCTGGCCGAAACTCGGACACTGGACCTGACAACAGTTCTCTTGACCGTGATTCGGGGCTGGGACCCGACAACTGTGGACTGGAATCCGCAGGGATTTGGATTGGCACCCCTGGCCGAAACTCAAACACTGGACATGACAACAGTTCTCCTGACCGTGATTCAGGGCTGGGGCCTGATAACTGCAGACTAGAATCCGCGGGTAACTGGATTGGCATTCCTGGCCAAAACTCAGACACTGGACCTGACAGAGGCGGACTGAAATCCGCGGGAAACTGAATTGGCTCTCTTGGCCGAAACTCTGAAACCGGACTTGGAAATGGTGGTAAATGGAATGCTCTGGACTCTGGATCGGCGCTCCTGGTCAAAAGTGTCATAATACACATACAGGAAATCCATATAAGGGTAAAGCATGTGATACATGAACTGAAATCAAAACAGAAACTCAAAACCAAAACGAGACCAGACAGACATCGTGACAAGCAGTTGTGACTGCTGGAATTCAACAGTAAAAAATATGGTGACAACTGTTTATGTTTTAGGTTCTACGATTTTAAGTTAAATTTACAGTTAAATGCCGTAATTTACAATGATACAAAGATACAATGTTAATATACCAAACTATTAACTTTTTCCCCACTACTGATGAGATATCTCGTCAATCGGCTTACAGCGCTTCCCCGCCTAAAACAAGTTTTTACGTCAATCCCTGTTTTAGGTGGATTATGGTAGGGAACGCTCTAGTGCATGTCCTGAGTGAGTTACGAAACTTCTTCGGTCCACCAGGTTTGAATTATTTATTTTTTTTCATTTTGAATCTGATCGCGACGAAGTTAGGCTAGTCAGTGACGGAGATCCCTCACAGATGCAGAAACATCTCTTGTTATGTTGTAGATCTATAATCCGGCGAAATGAATTTGTGTGTATGTGTGTGGGTGTTCAGGATCTATAAATAAATACAGTTTGTGTGTATATATAGGTACATATGCAGCCTAAATTTGTGAGAGTGTAAACATGTATATATTTGTGTGTGTGTGTGCATGTGCATAAATGTGTGTGTGTTTGTGTTTGCATTAACACTTGTGATTAATTTTGATGTATAAAATATGTTCATGTACGCATAGCAGAAAATATTCTGTTGGCCATTAAATTTAGGTGAAAATGATCAAAAATGCTGCTGCAAACGTTTTTAAAAAAAATTGCTGGCAGGGAAAGTGTTAAAGTACTGAAAACTGTTCTGTACCTTTGAAATAAACTGATACGTACCAAATCCAGGTGGTGATGAGAAAGTCACATGATGAGTCCATAACAAGCAGCTTTTAAATATGAACATAAATTAGGTGCTCAGAGTCATTCACACAAACACTTAACACCATAATGGTGAGGCTCATTAAATTAAACATATTCATTAAACATTAATTTAACAACATTACATGTAACATCCAACCCTTAATAAACATAATCAATAAGATAACCATAACTCATAGTTATTTTAAAGAAAAAACATCAAATTTTAATTTAAATGTTTTTTACCGTAGCATTTTCACAGGTTTTAACCGTTAAAATCATACTTAATAATCGTACTTAATAAAATAAACTTTGTAAAATAAAGTAAACTGCTTTTTGGTAAAGGTTGTACTTAATATCCTTCTGACCTGGTGCTTCTTGTATGAACTTTTCTGATAGGGAATAGCCCAGCCAACATAGAAACCTCTACAGCAGGCAGTGCTGTGAACATTTTGATTCAAAACAAGCAGAGACTTTATTGCTATACGTAAGGTAGCAGATCTTGTTCCTGCCAGGTGGTTTCTGTAACAGTAGAACATCTGAATTTGACTTTGGACTGGATTATGTACTGTGATGCTCAAAGAGTGTCACCACTTCTCACAGTGCGTCTGCTCCCTATCAGACACAAACATACCCTTCACTGGCTGTAATGTCACGGCTCATAATGCCGGCTATCGTCACACACGGCATGTTGTTTTCAGCGGCGCTGCTTTGAGAAGGTGCTCTCCGGTTGGCACGTTATACAATGACTTTGTTGTTCTGTGAGTGGCACGAGTCTATCTGTTACCGCACAAGGCCGTCTCTCAAATGTCTTGTAGACTGCGAGAGTCCAGTGAGAAGGTCAAGCAGAGAAATTAAACTCAGGGTCTGACTTGAGTCAACAGTGAGATGGTAAATCCCTTATTTTTATTTAGCTTAATATTTGGCCACTAAAAATTGAGTTATTTGAGTATCATTATTTATGTAATATAGTATTCATTAATATTTTGAACTAGCTTTTTAATGTATGTGTGATGTGTGTATATTTGTAATACACACACACACACACGCACACATATATAATTGCAGGTCTAGTTAGACTGATGTGGTAATTTTGTTGCAATGTGTTTGTTTAATTTTTATTTGTTTTTATTTTGTATGTTTATTCATTGAAGTTATTCATATAATATGTCTATATAATTGATGATATATTATTTACGTATGTTTATATAATATAATAATTAAATTCTGATTAGTCTGATTTGGTATTTTGTCATTTTGATCAGTGTGTGCGTGTGTTCCATATATTATTTATAGTATCTTTCTTTCTTTTTTTCCGTCTTTAATTACTTAAAAAAAAAACAGCCCCTAAAGGAACTTAAATAAGAGCAATAAATAACTAACATAATAAAAACTATAGTTTTATTATATATATGTATATATATATATATATATATATATACTCTCAGAAATAACTGTGGTGGTGCCTTTCCAGAAGGTACATGTTTGTGCCAAAAGTGTATGTTAAAGGTACATATTAGTACTTATGTACATATTGGAACATAACAGGTACGAAAGTGTACTTTTTAAAAAGGTACTGCCCCCAGTGACAGCTTTTATACCTTTATTTCTGAGAGTGTAGTATCAATTTTAGAATAATTTAGTCTTTATATATATATATATATATATAACCTTTTTTTAATATAATTTTATTTATCCATATATCCCTCATCATTTGCAAGCTTATTTTGAGTAAATTAAGTATTGATGGTAAATATTTACCTAACTTGATGCCAGTTTAACTGTTCCTGAGTAAAATGTTTGAATGAAATCCATGTATTACACACAATACAGTCCAGAAAGAAATGAATGATTATACTGAATGACACTGTAAGGTTAGACTTTGCTTGTGTTGGGCACTATGGCTCGTTGACCTGGGCCTTTGAGTAAAGGACGTCCCACCGTGATATCGCATGCAGCGGTAAGTATCAAATTAAATGAGCTCCTTTACCCATATCCATTAAGTGTCCTTTGACATCACTGCATGGTTTGATAAGTCTCCCAATTATGGCCCGTCATTGCATCACACACTGAGATTCCACCCCGAAATTCTAGAAAGGTCATGAGATCAGATTCGGTTGAAATGAAAGCGACTGTAATTACGTTTTTACTCGCGGTGGTTCTGGTTGGATGGTGTTCAATTGCGCTGTGGTCACAGATTGCTCCAGCAAACATGGCGACCAGGCCAAAGTAAACAAACATGCTGCCCTAACATCTACTAATTCAGCAAAACACGATGGATCACTTGATAAATGTTACAAAGGACGATATTTATGCTCTCATTTCTTGTCTTAGACACTCCTTCCTTAAGTGGCCTACTGAGAGGTACTGTAAATGAACAAACCAGACGAGTAAACGGTTTAGCCGTTAATAAAGCCTTTTTTATGCTAACATGTTTGCTTAGCTATATGAGTACATTCCCATGACCTCTTTGTTTTTACTAAATTATATAATTACTGCAGACTAATTGTTACCCTGAAATATATATATATATATATATATATACAGTAAACAAAAAAAACACTGTTTTTATAATTGAGGACTTTTCCAGATGTCCCTAAAGGCAGCTGCTGTCATATTTAACTAACTTCTGGGGACAATTTAGCTAAGTAAACCCACACACCCAATATGCATTATACCTCCATTCATTTGAAATAACGGCTATCTGAGGAGGTCTTTTTATAAAGGATTTAGGCAAGCTTTAAAGGAATAGTTTCACCTAGAGATAAAAGTGTGTTTTAAATGTATTTTTTCACAGGCAATCCAAGTTTTAGATGAGTTTTGAAAAAAAAGCAACATTGCTTGTAGTGCAATGGATCTGCTAAAGTAAATGGGTGCCGCCAGAATGAGAATTCAAACAGCTGATAGGAAACATCACAATAATGCACACATCTCCAGTTTGTCACTTACAGTAACACGTTGCGAATTGAAAAGCTTCATGTTTGTAAGAAATAAATTCATCTTTAAGACTTATAGGCAGAGAAATATCCAGACCAATGTTGGCAAGTCTGTGAAAATGCGGAAATGGACTACTTTAAAACTGTCGCTGCGGGTTGTTTTTCATGTCCACAGTTTAAAGCGACTGCAATAACATTTAGCCCCTAATATTAATATTTTAAAAGGGGAAACACTCCGAAAGTGTGTATTTTACTTTCTGGAATGGAGGACCCCCCTCATAACACGATTGGGATTGTTTTATGCTAGTTTTTAGCAGCAAATTTTGGTGTGATAACCTGGCATCCCTAATGCAGAGATCAAGCACAATTGCAAGCATTTATAAATAAATACGTGGAATTTGATGGGGCTTTTTCACTGGAGGAAGTGTTATTATGGATTGGTATTTTGCCCTGAAGTAATGGATTTGATGGATTTGTTTCTTACAGACCTTCAGCTTTTCACTTCCCTATACATTAATCGATAGATGGGAGTGTGGATTACTTTTAGATCATGATGATGTTTGGACTCTCGTTCTGACTGCAACTATTAACTGCAATTGCATTTGTGAGCAAGTGATGCAATGCTAGATTTCTTCAAATCTGTTCCGATGAAGAAACAAACTCATCTACATCTTGAAAAGAGTAAATTTGAAGCAAATTTCATTTTTGGGTCAGCTGTTCCTTTAAAAAATGCATTGCATATTCAGGTTCGTCACATTTCTATTCATGCATAAAGTGTGTTGATACAAACTTTATTTTTAGATGATATCCCCACAGCAACTAAAATACAAACATGCAAGTAACATAAGAGACATTTCTTAATTCTCTGACGACCAGTCAGAATATGAATTGCCGGAAACTCGGCGAGAGTTCCTGTTGCAGGTGTGTGTTCAATAATCATACAATCCCATAGTGGGACTCTCATTAATCAGTATATGATGCCAAAAGTTTTCTGAGAACTTTTAAAATGACACATTTATTGATGAATGAACTCCAGATGGAGCTAATGAAAGTCATTAGCACTCTTTGTATGGCTGATTTCAATTATCAAAGCCAAACAAGTATGAAATACAATCGAAACACTATCAATGTTATGGTATAACATTGCATGTTTCGATCAATTACAGATTTGTTGCCACAATAGTTGCGATCAGATAATCGTTTCATTCTGTTGTGGATGATTCATAATGTCAAATTAAGAAAATGTGCTAACTTCCTTAAACAAATGCAGTGGTGTTAAACATATAGGGGCAGTTTCCCGAACAGGGTTTGATTAAAATAAATGTTAAGAGCTGTCTAAACTGGAAAAGGCTTGCACCGAGATATCATAAAATACATCATTGTCATTGTTTGGTCTTAAAATGCTCACAGATAATGCATTTTTGTAAGACATGTTTCTAAAAATTCTTAAATGTCCTAAATTAGCAAAGGTCTAGTCCTGGTTTAATCTAATCCCTATCCGGGAAACCGGCCCTTAATTAGTCTCTTAATTATTAACGTTCATAAAAATGTGTACCTATTTTGTAGTTTCTTTAAAAATTGCATAGCACATTAAAAATTGTTTTGGGAAATATTTTACACAAGAAAAGAACAATTTCCCATTTTTTAAAGCATGTTGTGACACAGTTTTGCAATTTTGGGTGTTGAGTCAATGCTGGTGCCTTCATTCTCATGCCAGTCGCCTTGATGTTCAATTTAATCTAATTTTGAATTTAAAAGTAACTGAAAGACAACACACTCGACACCTCATATATCAGCGCAAGTACGTACAACCAGCAGCTGCTGGCTCTGATGACTTTATGCTTTCCATTCCAAGAGAAACAACAGATAGTGACCACAGAGTTACCAGTGAACTTGCAAGGAAATTTGATCACATTGTAGATAGTGGACCTCCATGCTGAAATAGATTCAGGCATTGTGATTATGAGATACAAACACATTTCCCGTACTTCTGCAGATAACTAGATGACATCACAGCCCACTGTAAGCCCTCATACCATACATTAAAAAAATAGCACAGTGGAATTTCCATAATGGCTGTGAAGTCTACAACCTACAATAAGCATTGTGATAGAAAAGAAGCCTATGTACAGTACAAATAACGACACTTTGCCGCAAAGATGTACATTGTAGATGTAGTCACACATATTAATGTGCTTGAACTGGGACACAAGAAGTTTGTTTTTTAGGTTTTTTATTTATTTTTTTATTTTCCTTTTGTATGCAATATACATATGCACAGATAGTGAATAGAAGGTACATGCAGATGTTAACATGTGTCAGTCAGAAATCACAAGTTGTACATCACCTAAGGCCTCTTTAAACTCAGGCGTCCAGGGCTGGTCTACCTGTGAGGCACTGTTCAGGTCATGATGTGAGATGGAGGTATCACGCCTCAGGTCAGATTCCATCTTCTCCACTGCTTGAGAAGCCGGCTAAAAAAATACAGTTGTTTGCTGCTGCTGGATCCTTATGTGACAGGTTTGAGTGTCCAGGGTCCCAGACTCTAGTTATCAGGCTGAGGCCCACACCTATGTTGTGGGAAATGTTATCTGTCAAAACTCAAATCCATCCTGGTCTCTAAGGTAATAAGACCTTTACCCACCAACTTCACTGACTGCTCCTACTAGAAACTGGAGATGAATTCATAAGGACCGTAACAAGACCTCCGTTCTCAGAATCCAGAATGGTGAGTAATGCATGAATCTGATCAGCATAGACATATTTATGGTTAGACAACTTCAATGGCATGCTTAGATCACAAATTATGTGTTTTTATTGATACAATAGGGAATAAAAGTACTGATTCCTATGAACAAAGGGACACTTCCCAGCCTGTTATTATACATTGCTTTAATTTCTAACTAAGTGGCTACATGACTGAAACATAATACTTGTATTTTCCTTTTGGATGATGTTTCAACTTATTTGCAAGGGACAGTGAGTTTTAGACATGCTTTCTAAGCTTACAACTCATAACTCTAAAACTAAAAGACTGCTAGCTTGCTCCATGCTGTTTGTGCTGTAGATGTGAATGCTACCTCAGATCATGTGATGTCCTGTACCAGCCTTGACAGACCTTAATCTTACAAATTCATATGGTTTTTGCCAAATCGTGAGCAATTAACAGGTTATTCATATGAATTTGTACCAATGACCTATATCAGGGCTGTCCAAACCCAGTCCTGGAGCGCTGGTGTCTTTCTGAGTTTAGCTCCAACCCTAATTAAACTTATCTGAAGCAGCTTATCAAGGTCTTACAAGGCATACTAGAAGCTTCCTTTCAGGTGTGTTGGAGCTAAACTCTGCAAGACACCGGCCCCTCAGGATCAAGTTTGGACAGCCCTGACCTACTAAACCAAACCTTACCCCAAACATACCCATCACTGGGGTTTAGACAAATCGTACTAAATCATACAAGGGAGGTTGTAGGCTACGAGTGAAGTAGTACGAAGTTTGTACGAATTATCCACATCGTAAAATACCAACCTGGTCTCATAAAAATATGTACCTCTGTGCACCCTTTTGTGCAACACTGTTTTTGCGTAGTTTGAACAGTTTGAAAGTGAAATGCCCACTGAATGGCCCTAAAATAGAGGTTAAATACATGACCCTGGCACATTTTTATTATGTTGATATAGGCACTGTGGCGGGAAGGAATCAGCGTCACCCTGGCAAAAAACAACCGGCACCTGGAACTCGTCAACCCAGGCCAATCAGTCACGGCTGGATGAATATAAAAGACGCATCTCAGCTGCTACACAAGTGAGCTACGACTCTTATTTGACTCAATGTGCCACTTACCTTATATTTCCTTGCATTCTAGATGACACGCCGAGAAGTCTGGGAGAGCACTTATAGCACCGAAGCACCGCGACCTAGAAAGTGGGAAGAAGGACGGAGCACGCTGTCACCACTGACTCACCGCTGAACTCACTGCTGACTCACTGCTGGATTTACCGATCACCTACCGTTATCTGTACAAATAAATCCACCCACCGGGGCTTGTTTTCACTCACTCCTCTTGTCCTGTCTTGCTCTCTAGTGCCAGCATGTACACTGGTGGAGAATGCAGGTAACTGCACTGGCCTAGAGAGCAATAGACTGATTCATCCACGAAGAACTGCACCTCACGTTTTTTTTTTCTCTCTCTCTCTCTTGTGTTTTAGGCGCCCTCCTCTCCCCTGCACTTCGTCGTCCAGAATGGCCTGTTGTACTGCATCGCTCAGAGGACGGGAGAGGAAAAGCCCCTGCTGGTAGTACCCCAGACGAAGACTGAAACGGTACTGGAACTGGTGCATGCTCACCCCATGGCCAGACACCTGGGGGCTGCAAACACAATACAGATGATTCAAGATTGCTTCCATTGGCCAGGGCTTGAAGGAGACGTCAAACGGTTCTGTCAGGCATGTTCCATATGCCAGCTGACGTCCCCGAAAGAAACCTCCCCTCAATCCTCTCATTCCTCTACCTATCATCAGGGTGCCCTTTGAGCGCATCGGGATGGATCTCGTAGGGTCGCTGCCAAAGTCGAGCCGGGGCCACGAGCACATCTTGGTGAATGTGATCTCGGAGGGATGTGTTCTCGGAGGGCCCCGGTAAAACCACCGTCCTGCAACACGAGATCCTCACACCTCCTGGAGTCATCGTCAGGCAGCAGCCCTATTGAGTCCCCGAGGAGGAAGTCCAGAAGATGCTTAAGCTGGGAGTGATTGAATCATCTTGCAGCCCCTGGTCCAGCCCAATTGTCCTGGTCCTGAAGCCAGATGCTACTCTCCGCTTCTGCAATGATTACCGGCACCTGAATGAGGTCTCCCAATTCAACGGCTACCCCATGCCCTGAGTGGACGAGCTGCTGGAACGGTTGGGAAGGGCCCGGTACATCACTACCTTGGATCTCACTTAGGGATACTGGCAAGTTCCCCTATCTGACGCTGCTTGTCCCAAAACAGCCTTCTCCACACCGTCAAGCCACTGGCAATACTGGGTCCTTCCCTTTGGCCTTCACGGATCACCTGCCAGGATCCAGCGGCTCATGGATATCCTCCTCCGTCCTTCCCAGGGCTATGCGGCAGCATCCACTCTGAGGCATGGGAGGATCACCTGAGACGCCTGCGGAGAGTGACGTCTGAGCTCAAGCGGCTTGGACTCACTGCCAAACCCGAAAGTGTCACTTGGCCATGGCGGAAACCAAGTACCCAGGCTTCCAGTAGGTAAAACTGATGGTAAAACCACAAGAAGCCAAGGCCATGAAGACCCAGGTATTTGCATTCGTGGGGTATTATCGCTGCTTCATTCCCAGCTTCTCCTCTCTAGCTGCCCCCCTTTCAGACCTGACCAGGAAGGGGCTCCCGGAGACAGTTCACTGGACAGAGAAGACCGAGGAGGCATACCAGGCGATAAAGAAGGCGCTCACCACCGAGCCGGTGCTCTGTGCCCCTGACTTCAACAGCCCTTCCTAGTGCAGACTGATGCCTCCGATTTGGGACTCAGAGCTGTCCTCTCCCAGGTCCATCAGGGAGAGGAGTATCCGGTCATCTACATCAGCCGTAAGCTTGCCCCAGCCAAAAAGAACTACTCCGCGGTGGAGAATGAGGCCCTTGCCGTCAAGTGGGCAGTCCTGGAGCTAAGGACTACTTATTGTGTCGTAAATTTTTATTACTGAACATGCCATATTACAGTGGATGGCCCGGGCCAAGGACACGAACCCCCAGGTGACCAGATGGTTCTTAGCACTCCAGGACTACCACTTCGACGTGCACCACCTGTCCACAGCTCATATGCTGACGGCCTCTCGCGGATCTGAGCAGCTTACGCAGGTCTGTCAGGGGTCACTCCGCAACCACACCCTCTTGTCTCTTCCTCCAGTACCAGGACATTGCTTAGAGGGGGGGAGTGTGGCGGGAAGGAATCAGTGTCGCCCTGGCAACAAACCACCGGCACCTGGAACTTGTCAACCCGGGCCAATCGGTCACGGCCGGATTAATATAAAAGACGCATCTCAGCCACTACACAAGTGAGCTACGACTCCATTTGAGTCAATGTGCCACTTACCTTATATTTCCTTGCATTCTAGACAACACACCGTGACCCGAGAAGCCCGGGAGAGCACTCTTAGCACCGCGACCTATAAAGAGGGAAGAACAACGGAGCACGCTGTCACCACTGACTCACCGCTGAACTCACCGCTGGATTCACCGCTGACCCACTGATCACCTACCGTTATCTGTACATATAAATCCACCCTCCGGGGCTTGTTTTCACTGATTCCTCTTGTCCTGTCTTGCTTTCTAGAGCCAGCATTTACAGTACATATTGCTGTGTTTATATAACATTGTTTCAGTTAAATATTGCAACAGCTCAGAATTCAAATATCTGGGGACTATCGCTAAAAGTTAAACTCTATCATCTTGGAAATATGCCCTACATCAAATACAACCCTAAACCTACCCAATAGTGTTAACAAATGCAAAACTCATATCAAAAGGCATTTGTTGAGGCAACCGTGATGCAACTGTGCCCTTTCAACTGCTTTTAATGCAGATTTGAACCGTAGTTGCACAGGATTCGAACCGGAGCTTTTCAGTACCTACGTGCAATGCTGTATCAGAGTTGTAGAGTTACAGAGTAAATCTACAATCTGTGAAAACCCATAGATATGAAGCTGGATATGTGTGATGCTAATGTTCAAAAACACCAGTTTTCAAATTTCTCAGCATATTTATATTGGTACAGTATGTATTTCTCTTCTTGCTAAAAAGTGCACCCAGGTACGCTAATGCCATCAGATCAGGTAGTAATATATTCTATTTAATATTAATATTGTGGTTCTACTGTGTGTTTTATAAATTGAATGCAGCTTTAGTGATGTTCTAAGAATATTTTGCTAGCATACTAGTTATGAAAATACTGTTTCTGTTCTCTGAACATAACATAACAATATCTACACTCAACAAAAATATAAACGGAACACCGCTCCGATTTTTCTTGAGATGGACTTAAAGATCTAAAATTCGTTCCAGATACACAATATTACCATTTCACTCAAACATTGTTCACAAATCAGTCTAAATGTGTGATAGTGAGCACTTCTGCTTTGCTGAGATAATCCATCCCCCCTCACAGGTGTGCCACATCAAGATGCTGATCTGACATCATGAGTAGTGCACAGGTGTACCTTATACTGCCCACAAT
>JAUMHR010000056.1:18569593-18579745 GCA_032361145.1 Enteromius fasciolatus
TACTCAAAGTACTAAAATAGCTGAAAACTCAAATAAAAAAAATAATACAACTTATGTAGACATCAAAAACTAATACATATGACAGAAAAAGAAATAAACTATTTAAAACGTTTAACTAAAAATTAAAATGGAAAATCTAAAAATAAATACATTTCCTGTTTTTTTGCAGGTCTTCAAGTTTTCGTTTGCCCTTCCTCAAATGTAAATTAGAATTAAAAATACGCTTTAAAAAAAGCATTAAATCAAAGAAAAAAATATATTCTTAAGGCAGTTTATTAATGTTGCATATTGCAAAAAAAAAAATAAAAAATAGCTTTTGACAAATCTCTGAACTTCCTGAAATCGCTTAAGATGCAAAATGGACACAATGGACAAGTCTTGTTTTCAGAGAAATTAAACAAGATTTGTATTTAAAACAAGACCAAATATCTGTTAGTGAGGTATGGAAATGCTTTCCTCTAGCCCATTGCAGATATTTATTCTTTTTTAATCGGCCTACCTTTTTCTTGCTTTTAAAGCTAGAAATAGTTCTCTGAGAGCGGTGAGTGTATATACTGTAGGCAGGACAACATGATACTAACCAATAACAGACTTTCAGTCTTAGGTCAGTTTGAAGGGCTTTGTCTGACTGATCAGTGGAAACTTTGAGTAATGCTCTAAGAGCTATTGTGTTGCTCCGTAATCTATCGAGGCTTCGGATGACCCTCCCAACACAATGGGCCAAAGTTTGTTGTAACGTTTTAGCAATGCGAATACGTAGGAGTGCCCCAACTTTGAACACATTTAATGAGAAAAGGGTTTTCTGCTTACTGATCTGCTACATAACTCCCAAATGACATCACCATCTCCACCACGCTTTTGGAGAGGTGTAATTATTGAAAGTGAGAGAAATGCAAATCAACAGATGCGTATCTCCTCTATTGGATCTGCAGTCTGCCGAATATCCCATCTGTTCTCTGGGATGAGCTAAGCGTGTGCATCATGCTGCTGATGTTCAGAGCATGTACAAGCAGCTCTAAAAGTCTGCGTTCTAAACAAGTTGTGTTCTACAATTTCTTTCAGTAAGATTGTGTTTGGCACAGATCCTTCTGACCTCAAGTGGTGCAAGTTTGTCTTTTATTTTTTTCCCAGGACCATGTAACTTGTTCAAATCATGCCCATTATTGATGTGGTGTGTGTATTTGTTCATATAGCCAAAACCAAGTCATAAAATGCCTAAACGTTTTGGTAAAAAAAAAAGTCATAACAGCACCAGAGGGTTAAATAAAACAAAATTTCAGATTTTAATTGTAATCTCAGACTGAGCCCACTGTGTATCTGGACAGATTGGCATCTAAATTCCCATGTTTCGTGATCTAGTCGAAGGAATTGCATAAGATCAAATCTTTGTTACTGTATTTCATGCATTCCTACCTTTTAATCCATAAATGTTCACATTACGAATGTTTATTTTTGCTATGAAGAAGAGAATTCAAAATACGCTTGACCTGCCTTTCTTTGCGTGCGAGTTTATTTTTCCGTCTCATTTTCTTCTGTGTGTGACAGAGCTATGGAAAAAACGGCTTGGTCTGTGAAGTGATTGGTACTGTGACAGTTAGCTTTCATTCAGATCCGGTAATGAAGTGTAGCGCTGCACCTCATTCACACGATTAACTAGAGACAAAGAATGCACAAACCAGGACACGTTTTCTAGCAACAGTGTACTTTAATGTAACTGATTTGGATCGCTCTTTAATGTATTTTTTTTTTGTGTGTGTGTTTTTTTCTTGTTTTTGCCAAAACAATACAATGAGGCTGTAAAACAAAGCAAATAAAACAATATGGTTCTGTACAGCAATAGTAGCTCATTCACACATTCTAAGTCTGTTAACAAGTGGACATAAAAAATATAATAACACAACACTGCTGACTAATACATGAAGGAGTGGGGAGCTGATTTTGATGGAAGGTCTCTTTTCTCTGACCGCCTACATGTTTTCAGGTAAATGCAAAAACCTCGTTATTTCTGTGTGGTTCGGAAATGACTGTTTAGATAACACTGTTTTGTGTTGTTTATCAAAGCCTGTGCACCGAATAAAATATCCAGAAAGTTAAGCAAAGCAAGTTAATATATATTCTAGTGTGCATCATCACTCTTACACCATGTTTACACCGGACACGTCCAGCACCAGCCATCTAGATGACTCTTTATATCAACTTCAATCTGAAATTAAATAATTTCACTTGCAAATTTTATGAATCAATTTACTATTAATTAACCTGATTATTCGGTCAGATTGTGAAATGGCTAGTTTAAACCATCATTTTTGCAATGCATTTATTCATGAACTGACTGCACAAAGTAGCTGTTAAGTCTACAGCCCGTGCAAGTCAGTTTTTAAAATAGAATTGAATTGTTAACAGATTGAATCATAGCCTCGAGCTTCACGTCGCTGGACACTTCCAGTGTAAACACGTTTTTTTTTTTTTTTTTTTGGTGTTGGGATTAACTGAAGCAGTCATATTTATTTATTATTTTCAGCTCTCGATCATTAAGTGCTTTGCATTCTTTTGGAGCAGTTTTGTAAGGCTAAACACAAGGGAATCATGGCAACCAAACACAGTGGAGCACGTCATATAGCATGTGCATCGAGTCAAAACAGACCCCCATGCCAAAAACAACAAGCCGTCGTTCGCACACGACCAGACAGTGATCAATTCTCAAACTAAGGCGTACAAATGTGAAATTAAAATCTTTGGCCAAAAACAACAAAAAAAAGTATTTACATACATAAAAGCAAGACGCCCTAATCGGGGAGACATGGGACAGTTTTCAGGACGGGACGGGCATCGTGCTTAAAGTAGTCGGGGGGTACTTTTTTTGCAAATCACAGTTAAAACACTGCATTATTACTTTTCATCTAAATTTAATAAGGTTCAGAACGGGTCGGTGAATCTAAGGGGAGGATGTAGAGGATGCATAGATGCCGGCAATACCCGGCAGCGCCTCACGATGGCAGTATAAAACAATACTGTATTCTGCCTGAGAGCGAGCGGGTTTCCCCGAGGGCTAAACACTGGGAGGGAAAGGACGCCAAAATAATAACAATAATACAAAAATAAAGACGCTTCCTTACTTTTCTTTACACAAAGCCTCTTGCAGTAAACATATCAGCCAACTCACTTTATCCAAAGGAACTTTAGGACGTAATTCTTACATATGCTCAAGCGAAGTCTATGTCGATCTAAAGCTAAAGGAAAACGTGAGAAAATATCCAATAATGACAAGCTTTCCAAATACATACACTTTACACCATATATCATAAGAACGCTTCTCAAAAATCACACGATTTTGAAATATTAGCCAAGATAAAGATTATTTCTTTTGGAGGCTAATGTAGACTATACAATATATCTATGGGTAAATGAGTTAACATGGAGCAGAAAAAAAAGGTAGCAAAAACATAATACAATAAATATTCAGTAAAATCACTTTTTGATGTATTTTATATATATACTTAGCTTACTTTGGGGTAGAATGATAGTGTGGAGTGTGTTTGAAGGAAGGAATAGGGATACAGAGACAGATCCACAGAATGGTACACACTCAGGCCTGAAGAGAAGAGAGCACAGCAGCGGCTCATGGACGCTTACAACTGCAGACCGGGAGCTAAAAGTAGTTAGACACATGCGTAAAAGATGGTGTGTTCAGCTCAGAGGTCACAACTACCTGCTTGGAAAGTGCAATAGAACAGCTTATTAAATCAGATGGCCATCCATAGACTTTTTCCAAATGGAAAGTTTTGGTTCCTTGCCACTGTCGCCTTTGGCTTGCAGAAAGCTATTATCAATTTGTTTGCACTGCTTATCTGATGAGATCTGAATTGAGCTGGGTAATGACACTATCGTCTTCTCTAGAGCTGCCTTTGGATTCATGCTATGTACTGAGCTGAACGAGACGAACTACTTTCTTTTGTAAAGTTGCTAATTATTTTTGCCAATTTAATACTGAGTTTTTTTCCTGACTTCAAAAGCCATTGTATTGCACTTTCCTGAGTTGATATCCGAAAATTAGGACTCCCATTTTCTCTGAGAAGAGCATCTTTGAGAATGGGAATTTCGAACCCTTCTTTTGCCGGGTCTGTTACGTGGGACCTTTAACATCCCCGCAAGGTTTTGAGTTTATGCAGAGTGGACTCTTGGCTTATGCAAAGGTCTTGCACTTGTAGCGTGAGAAACAAGAGCCGCTTTCAGAAGGAAAAGAGGTGATGCTTCAGTTCATATGTACAGTTTTAACAAAGCAGCCGTGGTTTACCAAGATATACAAGGACGCTTGAATAATGATTGGTTTGTCCTGACTGCTCTCTTATCTTTGGTACATCAGCCCCACATTTCGGCCTCCTCATCAACCTTTTTTTTTTTTTTTTTTTTACACTTTTCTTTTTTTCTTTAAAAAAAAAAGCAACAAAATCACCGTCATCATTTCCACGTTCCCTCCGAGTGAGATGAAGATCACCTCCCCTCTGTACTTCACTCCTCTACGCCCACACTGCACTTCCTCTGTCCTTCTTCCTCACTGCCGTCCAAATAACCCTTCCTCACACATACACACAGCCTTTCACCCAAACATACGGAACGAAAAACAGAAACCTCAAAAGAATTCAAACACAACAAAACCAAAGTCCTTCAGAAAGCAGCGCTGCAGGAAGAGTTCACCGCTTCTGAGAGCTGATCATCACTTTAGAGACAAAGTTGACGATGGCCGTGGCCGGCTGATCGGGATCCATTTCGGCGAACAGGTGACTGACGTTGTCTGTCGTGCTGCCTTGCTTTCTGGCCACAAAGCCAAAGAACCTGTGAAGAAGAAAAATCTGAATGCACTGTGTGTATTAAGGACAGTTCACACAGAATGCGTTCTGTCTCTAAGATCAGGAGCTAGTGAAGACTTGAACCTTGTTTGAGTGGTTCAGAAGAGCGATTAAAAAAACATGTCCAGGTCACATTCCACCCCGAAATAGAAAACGAGTAGGCTGTAAATCTAGATCTAAAATATGCATTGTTCTTCATATTGGGGCAAAATCTGACCTGAACAAGTTTTTAGCAAAACTGCCCTGTCATGCTTACTGTTGTATTGTACATGTGAGCTCTGGAAATCATGCTGACATCAGATGCTCAACACCCTGCTCTGCCCTTACATGATCTGAACATATAAACCCAGCAACATTTGTCGTTCTGTCATGATACTAAACCTGAGATTTTCCTCAACCACAACAACAGAAGTCAATTCATCTTGAATGCCTCTTAAGGCGAGACACTACAGGTGAATAGGGTAATTTTTAACTTACAAGTAGGACCATGAAACTTTACCAGTTGATTACTCACATGAATAGGAGAAAAAAATGTATTGCAAGTTTTCTTTTATTTTATGTTTAAATATGCAAAAGAGGCAATATCTCATTAAATATGCGTAAATTTGCATATAGGATAAAGCCAGGTGCAAAATAATTTTTTCATTTTTTTTATACACAAAATGAAAAAATAATTACAGAGGGATTTTATTATATCTGCTTTCATTACCTGGGAAATCCAAATATACCATCCATAGCCTTAAAAATAGTGATTTTTGCCATATTTTTTCTTTAAAATGTCACATAACTCAGGCCAGGAATGATTTATTAACAAATCCCTCTGTAAATATCTTCAGAATACTAGTGAGAGTATAACTGGAAAGTTTGGTGTACATAGGTGCAACATAGGCTGGGATATTGGTACCGGAAAATGACAAAAAGCTCATTTTGAGAAAACGGCATTTGAAGATTTAAATATGGGAAGAAAGTTATGGTCACAAGTACACAAAATGTTATAAAATAATAATTTTAAAGTATTTTTTTTTTTACATTTTCTTCATAGTATTTCGAAAGAACACATTTTAAGGGACTAAACTAGCCCAAAATCTCAAAATTGACCACCGTATAAAAATATTTTTGCCTGTAGTGTCTCGCCTTAACATCATGTGCTTTCATCCTCAGCCCAGTCCAATGATCTGTTCCTCCTCTGGAACATATCTGAACACTGCATCAACAGCACAATCTCTTTCAAAAGCGGCCCAGATCGAGCCGTGAGGGCCGTCACATGCCTCATTGCCCCGGGAGTGTAAAGTGTCTGGAGCGTGAAAACTCAAGTGCTTAGTAAAGAGATCTGATCAGATCGGCTGTGAGAGGATCATATCATACTTTTCATTTTGGCCCAGAAAACTCTCTTTTCTGTCTTTTCAAAAATGCTAATTCTGTCATCATCAGTACAACTTGGTTGAGTTAATGTCATCGTTCTCATAAATTCTGAAGCATCTGCGAAGCATTTATCTTCATGTATGTACTGTAGAGTGTGGCCTTAGTGGGTAAACCGTGACACACGTGTGTGAGGGGTAGCAGGTTAGCGTCATGTTCTGTGCCGTTAGCTGAGACAGCAGAGATCACAATCCCGCTCATTCATCATGATAGCTCTGAGCACAGGCACTCTATCCCATGATGCACTGGGGAGTGGGAGCAGCTTTTGTGACTGATGCATATCTAAACTGCTTTCAGATAAGCTACGAAAGATCAAGTTCACGGTTATCAAAACTTACTTTGCAGTGCCACCCTCTGGTTTGCTCCACCTGGAAACACATTGAAACCCATTGTATATGTTTAACTTTGAGCAACCACAGTATTAACTAAATGGTAATACATTTTATGTATATATCGGTACACACAAATGCTTTGCAACAACCCAGCATTAATAATCACATTATAATTAATTCTAGCTCATGATTAATCATCCAAAATAAAAGTATTTATGTAGGTTTTTTTTATTATGTACTGCATATTATGCATATGTAAATACGCACATGCATTTTTTTTTTTTTTTGAAACCGTATATATAAAAATATAGATGTGGATATTTTCAAAATATATACAGTATATGTAGTTATGTACATATTAAATGTACATGCAAACAATAACTTTATTTTGGATGCAATTAATTGTGATCATTTGACAGCACAAATATACATTTTGCATTATATATTATAATATTTACACATGCTTTTCACAAATTTGAGAATTTCTTATATTCTGCCTTTTATGTTATGTTTGTTTTATGTCTGTAGTCACTACATTACATTGCATGTATATAATGTGCATTTGACAAATAAAGAACCTTGAAACTTAAGGTTAAAGCTTTAAAAAAGCCTTGAATTGTAATATTGCGCAACATGAACTGCCTGACAAGCATAAACATAATTCTGATCCTGTCACCAGATCCACTGATCAATATATAAATGCTGTGACATTGACCGCTGTGGCTAAAGTTAACGCTTATGTTTCAGGGTTTGCTTACTTCCTCTCCTGTGGATCAATGTCGCAGAACGTGACTGTGCTGATGGGATAATGACGTCTGAAGAAAAGCCTGTTGAAGAAACGGCAGGTATGTGTATGTTTTAAAACGTGTTCAGATGTAGCTTTAGAACATTACGATTTAAAGAAAGAAACTGACTTCCTCTGGTTGTCAGTGAGCGTGATGCCTTGTGCTGACACCTTGAAGTGAACGATGGTGGCTGAAGGTGTGGGACTGGCTGCCATGGTTTCTGAGATGGCCTTGGCGATGGCCTGAGGCCCGGTCAGAGATTCCATATCCACAGAGTTTATGTACAGGACATTGCATGCTGGGAAAGACAAGAAAACATGCATAGATCAATAATCGTACTGGCATCTGCAGAGAATTGAATTACAGCTGCATTATATAATGCATATGTGCTTTAATAAACTTTATCATATCATACACACGCATGTCATTAGTATATTCTGCATATGCATAATTCAGTGGTTCTCAAAATGTGGGTAGATATCAGCCTAAAATGTTTATATCCACATATTTAAATGCTGCACTGATAATTTAACCTTTTTTATATTTTCCATTTGAATTTTAGCTTAATTATTACTAGCAACATTTTTAGTAGTCTGTCATAAGTATTTTATTTTAAGCTTTTCTTTTCAAAAAGAACAATATTTTTAATAATTTCAGTTAACGTTAACAAAAGTAATGCACAGATTATTATTATTTTTTATTACTGTTAAATGTTTTTTTTTTTTTTCGGTTTAACACTGCTTCTGAAAATAAGTAATAATGTTTTATTTATTTATTCATATTTTATTCACAAAATACATATTTGAAATATTCTATGTATTTTTGCATGCATTTTTTTAAATAACTGCAATTTAACAGTAGTGTGCACTTTACTAAAATATAGCAAGTGATTAGCATTAATGATTATGAGGGCTCAATTGTTCTTGTTTAAAGGTGACATTAAAAGAAATTGAGAACCACTGGCATCATCTATCAGTAGATCCATGCATAGTAAACTAACATCAGTCATTACAAAAACATGCCATATTCATTTAGAAAGTGTTCTTGAAATACAATCGAGGTCTTGACAAAAAGCCGAAAACACAGCAGCCGAACAGTTTTAGCAGACAGGTGAAGGTGCTTCTGGAGGTCTGGACCATCACATGCACAGATAGTAGTAAAAGAGGAGTGCAGTTCTCTCTTTAGACAAGGCGGTCAAAGTCAGGTTAAACACAATGACAAATAAAATACGCAAAGCATCACTGGGTTTACCATGGGAGTCAGCTGGACTCTTCTGCCCTATATCATTTCCACAGGGTGAGGAAGAACATTGGTTCAGAGTTTAAATCAGATCATAAACAAGTAATAAAGCTAGTGTGACTGCATTGACAACTGGACTAATTGAACAAAATCCTCATTGAATATATCTGGAGAGCATAGAGCTGTACGATGAATAAATATTGCTGATGGATTCGCATCTTTTACTGAAGCTAAACTTAAAAACCTTATTTAGGGGATTTTGTTAAAGGACGTTTAAAAAGTAAAAATACTGCATTTAAACAAATGTTCCAGATTAAGTATATTACCTTTTTGACAGTGTGCATATATTTCCAATATATATCTACTTTCTCACTTCAGTGAAAGAAAAATAAATAAATATATATATATATATATATTATTATTATTTTATTTATTTTTATTTTATTTTTTACAAAATAAACTGGATTTCTGTTAATACATTTATCTTTCAACATCGTAAATATTAGTTCTGACAAAATTTATGGCATAATATAAGGCAAAATATAACTGACTAATCACCTTTAAACCCTTTTTCCCCCCAAATATTGAAATACAGTCCAGCATTTCCAATTCACATTTATACTGTATGTTTATTCTCCAGCCTCTGTAACTGTGTAATTATTGCTTTTTTTATATATATATATTTTTTAAATACTGGAAGTTAAAGTAGTTTTTTGTAATACTTTATAGTATGCCACAAATCAGCAGATCTTAATATAAAGCTGGGACATTGATAGAAATAAATGATTGTGATAAATATTGTGGGATGTGATGTAAATATTCTCACCTGCGCCCTGTTTGAGCATCTCTGCCGCCGGGTTTGTGGGTGTCGCGATCTCAGGCGACTCCTCCAGAGGATCTGTCAAAAATCACAACGGGTCAAAGTTTAGACTTTACACATCCTGTCCATTTGACCGGTCATAGTGCTGTGAGAATTCTTGCTGTGCTAGCAATCAAAGCTCCTGGCTAACACGCCGTCACACAGTGTTTGGAAAGGCAGAGACGCACACATAAAGGTGTGTGGTTTCATGCCCTCTGACACCTGGATGGCATATAGCAGTTGGCTGAGGACGGAGGCCAGCTGAACGTGCAGACCTCGGAAAACGCTTACAATTATTCACACCGAGCAAACAGGACATACATCATCTTGACAGAGCGTTGCTAAGTATGGTCATGATGAGTGGGCATGTACAGTTTGTACACAAAACGGATTTTTTTAATAACAGTATCACTCAAATCTCAGGTTTACATAAAAGTTCAGGTGCTCGGGTTTCCATCCTTGTAGTTTTATGCAAATTTGCTTAAAAAAAATGTGTGACGATACAAAGATGCATTGGGGGGAAAAAAGTATTTGTACAAAAAGCATTTGTATTTTGCTTCCCAAAAGTAACCGCTTTATTATGCAACTGTGATATTCTGATTCATCACAAAGTGCATTTGCAGCTTGAATTAAAACGGTAATGTCACATGGTTATTTTATTAAACAGAACA
>JAUMHR010000056.1:18579845-18592489 GCA_032361145.1 Enteromius fasciolatus
ATGGAGAAAGTGACTTGATGTCTCACCTCTGGTTGGTATGACTAGTTTGCAGGGTAGAGCCAGTGGAGTGATGGAGTGCTGGTATACCAGTGCAGACAGGCAGCCTGAATAGAGAAGATGAAAACAAAATTGGGGTCAGATTTACAAGCGGAAATCAGAGAGCGGCATACTCTACATTACAACCCCTGAAGCGGTCAAAATGATGCCCGGCAATGACAATCCATAAATTCATGTTGTTGACTAGTTGGATGAGAAGGGACATTCATTACCGGCACTTGCTTCTACCTCCAGTCTTAATTTATTAAACCCCAGCTCCAAATATTTGACTATATTAGGAAAAACAAACTCTGGAGAGACTTTGTTTGGGCAGAACGCTTCTTACTGCTCATGAGAAACAGCGGAACTGCGGAAGCAAGTCCAGGTTAATGGTGGAAAGGAGTCCTTGTTTAAGGCCCCTTTAAAGGAATCGTTCACTCCTAAACAGCTGCTCACCTTTGTTGTTTCAAGTCTGACTTTCTTCTTTAACCTGTTCCATAAACCAAGATTAGAGTAGACGCCAGGCTTATTTCAGTTAGTCTGAAATAGACTTATTACCAGTTAATTTGTATTAAATTAAGTCAGACTATCTGCCATAAGCCTGGCTTAAAAAACTTGTAAACTTGTTTTATGGAACAGGCAAAAAGTGAATTGTCCAAATTATTGATTTATTTTCCATGTGTGATCACAAAACTTAGTCTTATGTTGTACAGGTATATTTGTAGCAACAGCCCAAAATACATTGTATGGGTCAAAATGAAATGATTTTTCTTTTATGTCAAAGCACTAGGATATTAAGTAAAGATCGTGTTTAATGAACTTGTTTAGTACATTCTGTATCTTAAATACATCAAAACGTAATTTTTGATTAGTAATTTGCATTGCTTGGAAATTCATTTGGACAACTTTAAAGGCAATTAACTTGTGTATATATATATATATAAAAATTATATTATTATTATTTTTTTTTTTGTTATGCACCCTCAGATTCTAGATTTTCAAATAGTAATATCTCGGTCAAATATTGTCTCGTCCGATGATGTATAAATCTATGACCGGTTTTGTGGTCGAGGGTCACATTTGGAATTAAAGAATGACGGATGCGGTCAAGCTCCAGAAAAATAAATAAACAACTTGTCACAAAGTAGTCAGCGTTTAATAATGCATGTGTGCCTTCTTAACCTATATGATAGTTTTATACTATATATATATAGTATAAAACTATCATATAGGTTAAGAATTATATATATATATATACACTGTAAATGTAAGTGGAAAAAAATCAAATATGGTAAGTTAAAAGCATTGTCTCAGGTTTGATGTCAGTGATTTTTAGTGACAATGACAAAAACCCAACCCGACAAGACACTTCAAACTGTGCATGAGTTTCAGTGAAAAATAAGCACAGTTTTGATCACATAAAGCTATCGTACAACAACTTCTTTGGTATTTTGGTCCATGGTCATTTTGCACCGCATGAAAAGTAGCTTACAGTTTCCACAGAAGTTCACCTTTAGTATTTACTGGAAAAACTGTATACAGGTTTGGAATGACATGAAAATTGATCAAATTTTTTGGTGAAAGCAGTGGGCGTCCTGGCAGAGATTCAGCTGCAGTGAAACTTCTGTACATCTATACAAGTATTATTCCCGACAACACCGGAATCCTGCCAAATTTCACCCACACCTGTTTTAAATCCCATAAATCAGAGCTGTCCTTTGTCTGTTTTTCATAATAAACACACGCTTATGAAACGGTTACCGTAAAGGGACGTGCAAGCTGCCCAGCCCTGAATTTTTAGGCCTCCTTATTTGATGTGGAATGGGGCATATTGGAGAAGACAGCACCGTCCACTGAACAGACTAGGCCTCCGTGTAATGTGGTCAGCAGACAGTAAATTAGAGAGGGGCTGTTTTTAAGCTGTACTTAATAATGTCAGCTGCTTCCATGCTGTCGTTTGGGCTACATGTGTTCTACAGCTTTCTGGAAGCTACACGGACAGCTTGATTTAAAGGGAAGGATTCACATGCTAACTTGTATTGAAGAGCAAAAACCACACAAGCATTTGTTCAGCAAGCTTGACAGATTGAGCTTTCACATTAGTGAACATTCAACAAATCATTCTCGCGTCAGTGTTCACAAGCTGTGAGGAGCAATGAGGCTACGTTGGCACAAATCCTGGGGCGAAAAGTGAACAATTTATCCAATATGATTCCATCTAATTAAAAATGACTATTTTAATGTGTGTGCAATATGCTAATGCTACACAGGATTTGAGTTTAAAATGAAACACATTTAAACGGTTTGATTTACCAAAGTATGGCTCATTAGGACAGCCCTTCAGTCTCACGCCTTTCGGACTCGTCTCGATCAGAAAATGTCTCACCAACTCGTTAGTGACGTCTCCAGCTGAAATAATAATGGAATTCAAAATTAAGCAGCATAATAAGAACTCCCTGTTGATATCTGTACATTTACTGAAGTTTACTAATAACCATATTTATTCATATTTGCAAAGCAATATTTATTCAAATTTTGTACACAATTGTCTTAAAAACGTATTTCATTTCCATTAATTAATTACAAATACAAAATAAAATAAATAATTAAAAAATATAACATTTTAAACTGTTGAAACATGATATTTGACTGTGCCAAAACTGACCAATCAGAATTCATTCTTTCAGAGCTCCAGGCAATAATTGAGTAAAAAGAAAGAGTAGTGTTTTTAAAACTTCTGAAAGGTAGTGCAGGGAAACTACTGTCTTTGAGTGTGTGTTGTTAGGTGTGTGTGTGTTTGTCTGCTGCGGACACAACAGGATTATGATCCAGGCGGGGTCAGATCCCCTGTCTGGAATACATCTGGCAAATGATTATCTGCATTAGCTGCATGCCTAGAGGAGGCACATGCAATACCTTTCTTTGTAGGTTGCAGGGTCGGAGGTGGAGAGGCAACTTTCATGGCCAAGCCGTAGGCCCCTCTGAATGAATGACTGTCCCGAATAACAAAGGCTCCAGGCTCTTGATCCTTCAACATGTTGATCGCTAAAGCAAGGAGGAGAATTTATTTGTAACATAATGCCAGCTTTAGTCTTATAAAATTAAAATAAGCCTTATTTTGTGGGACAAAATAATGCAGACAAACTAAAATGCACTGATACTAATAACAATCAGAAAAAAATATAAAGACTCTTTCTATTAGAACATTTTACTTCATCAAAGCCTGCTCAAAATATGAAAATTGTACAAAACAAATGCACTTTGAATCATTAATATAAATATAATTTATGTATGAATATATGGCAACATTTTATTTTAGGGTTTCTTAACTAGTTGCCTATTAGCATGCATATTATTATAATATTAGCCATTTATTAGTAGTAATCTATGCCGTATTCTACATCCGTAACCCAATGCTTTAATGTGATGACTACATTACTAACTATCAATAAGCAGCAAATGAGGAATTTAAGAAAATAAATATCTTCATCTTATTCATATAAATATATAGATAATTGGTTTATCAACAGTAGATCATAAATGTTTAGAATTAGTTCACCAGGTGATTTTTTTTTTCTTTCTTTCTTTATTATTCACCAGATTTTTTACATTATTACTTTATGCAAGTTACTTTGAATATGAGTCTGCTAAACAAATGCAAATGTATTGTTCACCATATGACTTTTTTTTTTAAGCTGGAGATGTGAAGGTAAAGGCTATAATATGTTAACAAATTACTGTAATGTACCCTGCCGTTTTACACACAAAGAGAAAGAGAGTGAGTGGAGGAAAAAGCCTTGCCGAATATTGGTTATCGTTAAAACAAGTTAATGAAACAACAGATGCAGATGTTCGCTGGATTTAACTGAGCACACATGTCGAGTGACGTGTGATGTCACCGCATGTGCTTGCGTTTAGACAAGACTCCAGCGCAGATGATCTAATCCAATAAGAGCACAGAGGAGAACCAGATGTGGAGACCAACAGCGACTGACCTCATATAGGGTGGCGTGAGAAATATTTTACTGTTTATGGGAGTTATGAGCCTCATTCGGGGGTCTAAATATAGATAAATTAACCCTGGAACACACATATGTCCATAGAGTCCTTACCTTGGTCTCTGGAGATATCTGGTTTATACCAGAATTTGGATGTGTCCTGGACAAACTTCACGTTCAGTCTGGTCTCCGGACTTCCATCTGGGAAATGAAATATGCACTTTATTTCGCAGTCCATCATCTGTAAACTGATACTGGTTTAATATGCCTAAGCTAATGAATCCAGTACTCTTTCAAAACTAGACTGACAAACACACACATCTGTCTAAAATTACCCTCAAGGTCATCGGTATCTTATTAAATTATCGACAGCAACACCTAAGATAAGCACATGTTTCTTACAGCCCAAGAACACAGATCCTGTGACAGCACTGCTGTCTTACTACTCTAGGAAAACACTTAGTGTACAACAAAAATATTAAGGACACACATTGTTATGAAGATGTTATTTCAAAGCAAAACTAAAATGCTTTTTTATATACAGTAGGTTCTCATCAACAATTTAAATGTACACATATTCTACTTAATGTATGCGTTCTTTGTATTCACTGTTTAATGCACTTGCATTAATATTAATTTTCTACTATACATACATTTTTACTTTTTGTAATTTAAAAGAAATGCTCTAACATCTACCTTTCGGATCTGAAGCCCACTTTTACCATTTCAACTATGGTCCATATAGTTTATTTATTATAATATACAACACTACTTAATATTTTGGCATCATGAAATTAAGAAAAAATGAAGTGTCTTTATGGGCACTAATACTGCATTAATTTCATAAATAATAATAATTTAAAAATAAAAACAGTAAAGATAACTGTAATATTAGGAAATGTTATTACAAATATTATTACAATATTGAATTTTCATCATCATGAAATTAGACTCCATAGAGTCTTACCACACATGTTGAGCTTGGAGAAGTCAGGGAGCGTGTGGAAGAAATGAACGCTTGGAGTGCTGCCACCACTGGACACTGGTGAAGACATCTTCCCGTTGAGTGTTCCATAGGAGAGCCCACCATTGGAGCGGTCGCTGCTGGACATGCGTCTCTTTTCGGGAAGCTGAGGTTGAGGGGCAGGACTGCCCTGTCTGAATCCCACTCCATCTATGTAACCCGCTGGAGACACTGGGAAAGAAGGTGTAGATGGTGGCTGGTATCCAGAGGAACTGCTTTGGCGCGAAAGGGCCCCGTGCCGCTCTTCAGGAGTGGTGTAGCCGCTGTACATCGGGTGCCTGTCCAGACTGGGGCTACCCTGCGTTAGGGATGAATGGTGTCCCAGAACGGGGCTGCCCTGGCTGGGATGTGTAAGTGAGGATTGCCTGCTCAGGACGGGGCTACCCTGGTTAGGTTGGGTAACAGATGGCTGTCTGCTCAATACTGGGCTGCTTTGGTTAGGCAGAATGATTGGTTGATTCAGGGATGCCTGTCGGTTGCTCTGAACGGCTTGTCCCATAGGTTGCCTGCTGAGAATGGGACTGCTCTGAGTCCCGTGGGTGACGGGATACTGTCTGGACAGCATCGGACTGCTCTGCGTTCCCTGGGACACCATTGCATGTCTTCCTTGCAGGGAACTACCGGCCATTCCAGGGGGGTGACCATTGGCCGTGGTCAGCTGTCGGCCCATAACAGGGCCGTCCTGATTAGGTAGTCTGTGCTGGAGGCCTAGAGCGGACGTCAAATCTGGCAGGATGGCTTGGTATCTTGTGCCAGGGCTTCCGGCAAATGGCTGGATGGTCGTGGCGTTATTTTGCATGGCCTCTGGTAGAGAGGGGGTAATATCAGGCGTGATGTAGCCACCCAACATGCTGCTAGAGGTGGGGTAAGAGGGTGTGGGTGTTTGGTATGTGCTTTCGGAGGGCTGGGAGTGAAGGATGGAATCGACAGCAGCCTGGGACAGAGAATTCAAGCCCACCCCACTATCTGTCAATGTGCTTTCACTAAAAGAGCGCAAAACAAAAGAACAAGAATTATTATGAAAGATAAGCTAATAAGGACTGACATTAAAATGGATGAAGAGCTAAATTGCATTGTGTATTCTGATGCATTTATTGTGGGTTCAAAAAGATTAGATCTCACATACCCATGATATGTGTGTGTGTATTACTATTCTATAATGGTGTATACTGTAAATAACACTCGAATAATGCTATGCAACATGAGGTTAGTGGTGACTTACACTGCATCTGGGCTATGAATGGGGCTGCTGGAGGAAAGAGGAGCGTTGTAGGCATGGGACGGTCCGGCAGGACGAGCTAAGCTGTTGCTGTCATATGTTGAAGACACAGGTGAAGCTGGTGGGCCACTTGCAGCTGCTTTGGCCACAGATTCCACATAGCTGCGAGGCTCTGGCAAAGAAACAAAGATAGATATACCTGTGAGTGCAAGAGTTTAGACGAGTCAAACAAAAAGCCAAAACTAAGATGATATATAAATACTTTGTAAGGCCGAGAGGTGACATTTGACTCTGAATTGTAAAGAAACTTCATTAAGGTCACAGGTGAATAGGATAAAATGAGTTGTAATGAAGAATGGAGGCTACCGGGATGTGTAAGATGACAAAAAGCGACCAGAAGGTGAGGTGGTTTGGATATAACACTAGACTCAAATCTTGTACATTCTTACCTTCCTCATCCTCACTCTCTGTTTTCCAGACAGCAGAAGAACAAAATTATAAGACAGAAATAGAAGTTCAAAGAGGTTGGGAGAAGAATTAATAATTGCTAACATAAGCATGAAAAAACAACTAACGATAACGGCTTTATTACTTTCAAGCCCATATTAATTTCGTCCTTAATCACGAAACAAAACCTCTGCTTGTTCTCCATACAAGCAAAGTGGAAGGTGATTCATTAAAAAAGGACAAAAATCCCCCTTAAAAAATGTCAAAGTGACTTTTTCTCCTTGAGTATTTGTACAAGCAAAAATGAATCATAATGACACAAGGGTGCAAAAACAAAGAAAGCACTTCCACATTTGTGTAAATTATTACTTCTAAGAAAATAAAAAATGGAAACACAACCAAAGAAAACACAATGTAATCTTCATTCGCATTTTTGCTGCTGGAAATAGTGTAGATTAAAATATCCAAAGTTAGGTCCCTTATCTTCAAATAAGCACATGACATCATTTATGCTAACTATAGTAAGACAAAGAGTGCCCCTGTGACACATCATCTCGTAATAATGTTAGTGTGTGTACTGTATGTATGGCTCTTGTGTTTTGGCAGGACTCAAATTAACTCCCCGAGGAGCCACTCTAAAATCAGCCCTGCATAAGAACATGTTCCAAACTAAAGAGTCTCCGCAACTCCTCAAAAGATCCTGTTACCTCAGAGTCTACAAAACTACATAGTTAACGCCCGCTGGTCTCTGACGGTGAATCTCACCGAACCTGCCAGGACAAGACCCGGTCATATATCACCCCGTAAATCAAAGGGAAAAAATAAGAAATGATAAAGGAAAACAAATGCGGACTTGTTTTCGTGATTTCTTCCCTGGAGACACTGTAAAACTGCATTAAAAGAAACAATTTAATAAATTATTTTTTGGCTATATTTTTGCAGAGCTTGCTAATATCGAGCTTAAAAATCATCACCCCATCAATTATTAAATATATCCTTGGGACAAAGAGAGTGTAATAAATCAACTATTTCCAAAACTAGTAAGCTGCTTTGTCTACTGTATATACTGTAGGGAGCTACCTACTAAGACAACACCCTCAAGTTTGAATATATGTTAATTGAGTTTGTGCTATCATGGTGCTGAGATAAGATGACACACTACTAAGCATAAAAATAACAGTATTTAATATTAAGTGAAGTAGTTGATTTGTACTTATAACATATTAAACTAAATGAGCTTTTCTAAACTGATATTTTCCCCTGGAATTGTATTAAGAATATGCTATACTGTTGAAAAGGTGACAGTAAAGAAATGTCTAATGTTACAAATTGTTAAAAATAAAATGTATCATCGGTTCCACAAAAAAGCAATAAGTAAATGAAAAAAATAAAGCATCACAACTGCTTTCAACATTGATAATAATAAATGTTTACTGAATATTGCAACAATTGTTGAGCATAAAGGTTTTAATGCCCATAAAATACATTAAAATTAAATTATAAATTTTAACTTAACTTAACTTAAATTAAAAAGTTTGAGAATTTGGCCAAAGGGTATTTTAAGTGCAACGATAACGTGACCTTTTGTATGATTGATCACTTTAAAATGCCACCTAGGTAGGCAGCTCACTGGGTTTTGAAACAAAACCTTGCACTGTCTCCCGCAGATACACACATTAAAAGACCACAGTAAAATGATCCCAATATAACCGCATATGAAAAGAAAACACCAATCCGTTTAAAAACCTGTATGAGCTCATGGCTCAAGAGAGTAGAAAAGGAGAAGGGGAAACATTTGAGAGGGAGAAATGAAAGGTTATTTTGATATATGGCCCACTAGATGTATTTGAGCTCCCTTTATGGAGCACAGCATGGAGCGACTCAGACCAAAGCCATAAGACCACGCGTATCTGAATGTGCAATATGCTGTATACAGTGTGTGTGTAAAGCCTCACCTGAGCCTGTCTGGTTGAGCAGTATCTCAGCAGGGTTGTGGGGCTTCAAGCCCAGGAAGGACAGTGGCGTTTTAGCCAGTCCAGGAGGAGATCGACCTGAAGCAACAGAGCACAGAAAACAAAAAGTTTTATTCAGTGTTATCAACTTCAAACATACTTAAAGCAAGTACAATGACAAATGTTTGTCACTTGGCAAGCTCGATTTCGTATATTACCGCAATCAGAATAGGGTTTTCACATTCTACATAAACAACTCACTCAGTTCTGGGAGGAAATCGTTGTATCGGAGAATAGAGAAAAAAAAAACTTTTGTACAAAATTGTCAATTAAAAAAGGAATATTTAAAAATATATATATTTATATCATAAAAAATACATTCAAATAAACTAATAAATCATTTTAAATTGAACAATAAAACTATTAAATTGAAATATAGCTTTTAAATGCTTTGTATAATAGCTATATATATGCTTTGTCTATTTGACAAAACAAAATCCACCCATGGAATTACCATATAAAAATTCATTCAAAGTGCATGATCATAAGTGCTGCTACTGTATATAGCGCTCTTGATATGATTTCAGCAAGCCAAAAACACATCTGGTTTAATGGCACAGACATTTGAGTGTAACTCTATCACCCTCTTGAGAACTGAGGTTTGTTACGGCAGGAGCAAATAATGTTCAGTATGATATGGTGCACTTGGCCAAGCATTCACATCTGCATTTGCATACCTGCACAAAGTATGTTTTTCTGGTCCTTAACACTTACAATAGATCAGCATGTACCACTTTCATCTTCAAGGCGTCAGCGTTTGACAATCTTATCAAAGAGACTGACTTCCAGATCAAGAGCCTTTGAGAGACTACCGTGATACGCGCTGAGCTTTTAAAGACAGCAGATTGAGGTGGCTATTTCAGTATGTGACATGGCTGGGGAATGAGCTAATGTCTCATGCTCTGTGGCAAGGCCGTGCAAGCGCCTCTTTAAAAGAGTTAATGACGTGATTAACACTTGCTGAAACGATGCCCAATCAAAAGAATAAAAACAAGACAGATCATGCAGAAAGCATACACCTCAGCTGAACAGATCTCGATAACGTCACATTGAAAACATTCAAGACTTCGCTACACAATTGGACGAGTGACTCAAAAACAACAACAGCAAAACAAGACTGGTGTGAACACACAAATGGTGACATGGACGCAGAGCTGTGGAAAGCAGCACGCTTGAAGACAGCAAGGGTTCTGAGTTTCGAAAATGTCTCTAAATAATGCACACATTGGTGCATCATGAAATGTGTCAGAGCAGAACGCATAATGGAAAAAGTATTAGATCGTTATTCCTGGATGTTCACTAAAAACCTTGTTTTACAGCAGTAGTTGATTGACAGGTGAGTGGGTGGTCCTCTGATTGTGGTTTAAGCGATCGAATCACACCGTTTTACCTTAGAAATCTAGAAATGAGTCAAATCAGATAATGGTGTTCTTCAGGGCTGCTCTCCACATGCATTCTGGGAAAGGCCGAGCATATGCTTGCATTTTGGCAGGGCCAAGTCGATATTACTGCTGACACACATGCATCCTCCACTTACCAAAGAATCCAAATCAATTCTTTGTTTGGCAGAATAAGTGCCTCAGCATTGGACACAGGGAGAAGGGAAGGGGGTTGTACAGAGAAGCTTTCCAGCCTCCCGTTCTCTGCAGGAGGAGGGAGCCACAAAGACGTGCTACTAGAAAGTGGCCACTGGAGCATGTGAGTGTCTGTCCACCTCCAAACAGAAAAAGAGCCCCTACGGGTCACCTGCTCCCCAGGAATTCGACACAACCATCCACATTTTTTTTCCCCCCAACCATTTGATGATGTTTAATATATCTTAATATTTACAAATTTGCAGATAAATAGGGCCTTTCGCACCGCTGCAGTTCCACAACTAAAATTTTGAGCTAACTATTTCCCAGCACCATTTGAAGGGTTGCATTTGCACCGACAGTGGATACTAAGAAGCGGCGTAAGCCGGTCAATAATGAAGTCATTTGTGTGCAGCATTCAACAAGGGAAACAAAGAAGAACGGCTTCTGGCAAATGTTGTTTATAAAAGAAATATGTTCACACAATGTCTACACAGTATATGATTACATAGCGTTTTAAATAATGGCAGGCAAGGGCTTTTTCGTATGCATCTAGTCAATGAGAGTACACTTGTGTCACTTGTTACTGGTACTGTTTTAAACCCTACTCTGAAGGAGGAGCTAATTTAGTTCCTGCAAACAAAGTTCCTGGAACTAAAATCGTTCCTAGATGCTAGACACGCCGAAAAGTGGGTAGTTCCACAATTAGTTCCTGTGGTGCAAAAGGCCCTATATACAATTTATTCGAACATTTCAACAGCCATTGCTGTCAAATACATAAAAAAATGTATGCCAAAATGCTATTATTGCGAATACACAAACACATTGTAGAATTAATTCAATTCATTATGAATTGACTAATTGAATCTAAAAATGTTAGTCACATAAAATGTTGTTTTCTATTAAAGTTTTACTTACATTAATTTTATTGTGAACAACATTTAATGTACGTATTTCAACAAAAAACTTTAAGTGATAATGGAAAAGAATCATAATAATGAGTTTTGAATTGATTCTTTTAGGCAGATTGAACTGAATCACAGGAATGAGCTGACCTTACCAAGTCTTAGTGTTCTCATATATTAAGAGTTACAAAGAAAAACAAAAGGAATTACAAAACTATTCTAAATAAACTCTGCATTTCAACTGTTCTGAATCATGAATATTCAATATACAGTACCTCCCAGCCCTAATATTCACTAAGAATCATGTGGTAATGTAACACAAGCAGACAGGGCTTGATTAATTATGTTTCGTGTTATTGTAGGCTAAAGCTCTGTTTCTGATCTGTTCTCTGAAGCCACATCTAGGTGCTCATGGTAGCAGAACTAGCCTGAAGAGCTTTGAACGTGAAGTGGCCTCAGGGTACAATGTCAGCTTGGGAGAATGACTTGAATGGCTTTCAAATTAGGTGTCTGGTAAAAAGAAATTCTGTGGAAGTCCAAGGAAAACAGAGCTGCTTATCATTGTGTGCGTCTAACCTTGTAAAGAGACTGCAGAATTTTACAAGAAGCTTTATATTGAACCTGCAGGGACAATATGCTGGAGGGGAAGATGAAGCAATAGGTTATAAAAATCTGTACAGGAGAAATATATCCGCACATGAAACTTGAGGCGCAAATGTGCTTGTTCTTGCATTGAGATATGATGACTGTGGAGGCTAACATGCAGCATGAAAACTGCTGACGGAAAACATTTCTCAGACCCACAGACATTGGGAATTGCTGGGGAGCAAGTGAGAGCGGGGTCTTTCTGATCTGAGCACTTAAGCATGTCTATGAGCCAACACAAAGTGTGTGTTATCACTCAAATGGAGGCCACACATCTTTAACGTTGAGAACATGTGAATGAACTACAGCATCTGTTAATGATATCTACTGGCTCATGCAAACACCCCAAGGTAGGGTTGGATTTAAGTGCAGCCAGACCTCACGTTGGCTTATAGACAGTGTGTTAATGTAATGTTAGCCCTAAAGATTCTTTTACAGAAAGATGCAAAAAAAAAAGCATAATTTGATGATTATTAAATACTATGGTGCTGTTCTAAAGCCTAGTGAGCTTTCTCGCTGTCTATCACCTACATAGGCAGCTGCCTTCCAAGGCTGCATATCTTAACTGACCTCACAAGTGTGCAGTTTGGAACACACTAGATGGAAAGTGGCATCATACATGTGAAATGCGACTTGCAATTGATTTATGCATTTTGATCCAAAGCAACTTACATTGCATTCAAGTTACTTTATTTATTTCTTTACATTTTTATCAGCTCTCGCTTTCGAACGCATGAAATAATAGAATATAGAATCTTGCTATGTTCCTATAGTTTTTAGAGTT
>JAUMHR010000056.1:18595338-18610377 GCA_032361145.1 Enteromius fasciolatus
ATTTTTATCTAAAAATAAAACTATTAAAATAGCTTTTTGTTAATTCAAATAAAGCTGAACTTTAAAAATAAAAAAAAGTTACATTTAAAATTAAAATATTAATGAATATTGTAAAATTGTATGAATAGTACTGCTCCGATTCATTGGATCAAATTCTTTATTTATTAAGTTTTTTTATATGAGAATTTTTTTATGTAAATGATTTAAACATGACAGTTGCAATTATTTTTTGCTGCCAAAATGTAAATGTTCAACTCTATTGGAATGTATGTTTTAATGCTTGTGTTGTCATGAGGCACAAAATATTACAAAAATTACTCTCTAGGAGTCTTAATTGGCAGATTAAATTTACATTAAATCATGAGCTTTTAAATGCTGCTCCATTTTATATCACCAGAAAAACGACACAAGAAAAAAAAGTTCTTTTTCTGGCATAGTTTTCTCCTTTCAAAACTTCAAGAATCCAGCATGAGGCGAATAAGATATCTATTCTAAAAGAGCAGGATATATTGCTCTTTCTCTCTCCATGGTCTCGATTATGCCATTGTTCTATCTGTATTGGATTGGACTCAGGAGAGGTCCAAGACAAACATTCATCCTGGTACCTGGCTACTGAACACGGCCTGCATGGGCCCTCGAACGGGACTGAAGACAGTTGGTGTACGAGACGTTTACTCCCCTGTGGGAGATAAGGATTGTATAATGGTCTCCAGACTCAGGGAGGATTTAGTACCCTTTGTCCTTCATCTAAATGCTAAAACAGAAGTAAAGGAGAGTTCTTGAATGAAGCGAGTGTCTGCTCTCCTTGGTATTGTTCCCCAGGTCTGGAAGACTGGATCTTGTGACATGGGCTCAGTTGATCCAGACAGACTGGCCTTTGTGCTGCAACTGTGTAACTTTAACTCGTCACATAATACAAATGCAATTTGTTTGTAGAGGTCACCCAGCACAAAGGAGCAAACTGAAGTAATACTCTTGTTAACTGTTACTTCACCCAAACAAGGTGAAATTCCAGCACAGGTTAGTGGTTAAGGAAGAATTTTAAATTAGTGAGATAAAGGAGATAAATAAAAATGAGGAAATAGTGAAAGAAATGGGAGACTTTTTTTCTGCCTAATTACTATTACTTGCCACAGTCTACGGTTTAGAAATCAAAACTAAGCTAAACTAAAATGAAAACTGTCGCATTTACTCACCCTCATGTCATTCCAAGCCTGTATGAAAACTGTATGTCTGTATGATTTCATCATAAAAGATTATTATTTTTTTTTATTGTTTCAACCTTTTGTCAATACTACAGAAATCCAAAAGTCCAAAACAAAATTGTACCCAATTGTCTTACAAAACATTGTCTTTTGTTTTCCACAAAAGAAACTCATATGGGTTTGGAACAGCATGAAAATAAGTAAATGATGGTAACTTTCATTTTTGGGTCAACTATGCCTTTACATTTAAAAATAAAACAAAATAAAATACCATTTAAAAAAAATAAGGCAGTTTAATAAAAACTTAATGGCAAGAAAAAAAAGAGTGAGAGAGAATAGAGCAATAGCACACATCCACACACGTGTTATAAGTTAATGTCAGCAGGCAACACAGAGCATCACAGAGACCAACCACTAAAGGAGAAAGAGCGGCGGCGGTGGCTGAGCTCAGGGAGGTTCTGCCTGTCACTGATGCCTCGGATACGAGCATTGTACACTGCATACCATCGGGAAGAGGAGGAGGAATGATTGACCATGGCAGGACGTAAAGGAAGAAGGTGAAGAAGAGGAAGGGAAGGTGGATGTAAGGATGAGATGGGTGTTCCACAGACAGGATAAACATGAGAAAGAAGGGGGGAAAAAAACATTAGCACATGCTAGCGTATACTGCTAATGGCAAAAATCTTCAAAGATGGGAGAAAAAGTAAGACTTTTAAAAAATGTGTTGTAAATTTCCGATACATTGCCCAGTCCTAACATATAGCATGTGTTTGCATTAACTTCAGCCATAAAGATTAAGCCACTCTATCTGTAGAAGGATGCTGTGCATGTTAAATGCAGACAAAGTGTTCCCCTAATTCCAGATAGTGACAGTTCTGATAACCAAATCCCAGTACTAGATACTGAGAGCTCTTCAATCAGTGTTGCAAGAGCACGGATTCAAGGGAAGGTTTCGAAGAAAGAGGGCAGCCTTCTCCTCATGCTCTCCTTCTCATTATAGAAACACTTATCTATGCTGAGTCAACAACACTACTAATTGGTCTGCAATATAAACATAGCTGAGTAGGTTTGTCCATGAGAGTCTTATCTAAGTTGTTTCCTCTCAGGTTTACGCTGGTTTCCTGAGGTTCTTGAGTTGTGGTTGGTTAAGATAACACAGCTCTTCTGGCACATCAGCGCTTACTATCAGCTTGCAACATTCATTTACTGTTTAATGCATTTTAGACATTAATTTTGTAAGATATGAATCATAAAGGAGGTACGTTAACTGTAAAACCTGTGCTGTACAACCACTAGGGGGCAAAAGTGAGCCAAGTGCCAATGCATCAGCACTAATTCAAGTAACAGTATGTTTTACATTTATGTTTTTGGCAGATACGTAGCAAGGATTATATGGAAGTCTATATATATATAGTGTTTATGGCATTTTGGGTCGTAAGATCCATCAGCAGTTTGTAATAGACTTGGTATTAACATCTGTAATTGAAACTCAACATTGGAAAAACCCTAAACAAGTCATGGGGAATTTAGCTTGCAACAAAACAAGACTGGGTCAACAAACAACTCTTTTGTGATGCCATTATTCTAAAAACATTGAGGAGAAGAAGACTTGGCTTCCAGGAAAATCTTTCTAAACTTTCAAGCTGAACAGATAATGTTCACAGAAAAAAAGTGCACTGCCGTAAAACAGCCCTCAGTTGTTTGGGCACTTCTCCAGATGTAATGTACAAATGTTCGGTTTTGGCTTGGCACAAAAAAAGAAATGTGGTCTGATATTGAGGCTTAAGCCAGAAGCACTTTGGACAAAGCTTTCTTTGTGATCTCACAGTGCTTATGTCAACGCCAACAAAGAAACTCCACCAAAAAAGGCACCGCCTTGATTGCAAAAGGCAAGCTCTCAAGACAAGCATGGAGATGTTTTCCTTTACTACATTTCCTTCGATCGCTTGTTTCAATTCACATTCTGTATATGCAGAAGGAATGTAGCCTAAAGATTACATGTCTTGGATGGTTATCGATCAAGGATTAACTAATCTACCGTTGCTATTGTACCTTTGAGCAAGTTAACTGAGAATGATGAAATAAGTGACCTTACCAGCTACACGGTGAGCTACAAGACCATCCAATTTGTAGTTGGCATCTTCTGGTTCAGTCTCTTTAGGTAAAGGGGATGAGGAGGCTGAATAACTGCGCTGGCTCTCCTGGGGCTCAGGGGACTGGGATGTGGTACTTGGAGGGTAAATGTTGAGGGGTTTTAACTGGAGAACACCAAAGGTGGAGGAAGGCACTGTGGACTGGGACATAGGAGTCTGACCTTCTGTCTCAGAAGGGAATGCTGCATGCTGGGATATGGCTGGTCTCTGCTGGTTCATGGAAGGTTGCGTAGGCTCTGCGGCTACCTGTTGAAAGGTCAAAGGGTATCCCCCTGAAATGACCCCACCTCGGTCATGAATGGTTGCATCTGCTTGGTAGGATGGCCGTTCTTGAGTTTGAGAGAAAGATGGTTGGGTGGTGACCACTCCACCTTCTCCAGATGGGGCACTGTGGGACTTGGGGACTTGAGTAAGAGCTGGATCGAGGTCCAGCATCAGCATGTTGAGGGCTTCAATGGACTGCTCAATTTCTGTCTGAGATGCCATGTGAGGAAACTCCGGAAGGCTGTGGGATTGTAGTACAGGGTTGAAGGTGACACCATCTGTGACTGGAACCTCAGGAACACCATACTGTTGCCAAACATTCAGTCCCCTTTGCACTGCATCCCTACTGCTGGTTGTGCGTGTGGGAGCTTTGGGCATGTACTTCTGCTCCGTGGTCGGAGTTGCCCCTAATGATTGAGACCTGTAGATGTTGCCATTCTGGTTGGCGTAGCCAATAGAGGACCCTAAGTTCTCTTGGACAGATGAGGAGCTGTGGACTTTAGGCTCTGGTATTTTCTCATGGACACCCTTATCCAAGTAGGGTGCATCTTGTCCATTAATCACTGTCTCTGACTGGTAGTAGAGATCTGCTGGAGTGGCTCTGCCCTCGAAAGACGAGAGGGTTCCGAGACTATCCACACTGTTCCCTTCCTGGCTATTAGGCAGGTCATCATCGAGGATATCTGTCTCACGGTCTATGTTGTTGTGTCCGTTGACATGAACTTGGGCAGGGACAAGGTGTAGGACTCCGCCTCCCCCACTGCTTTGGTAACCTGTGCGATGCATTGGCGCTTCCAGACCACTGAGCAACTGGTCCAGCTCCTGTTTCTCCTCTGGGCTGAGGGGCTGGGAGGACGGCTGACTCACCAAGGCCGGCTGATGGCTGGCTTCATCCGTGCGGTCAGTCTTTATGGAAGCAGTGGAATTGCCTGAGTCACTGCTTACAGACAAGGCGTGGTCAACTGGTGGTGGAGTGTGGTCTACAGCAGGTAAAGTGGAATCTACAGTGGCTGGGAGACCATTGGTTGTGACCCCTCCGTCGATAGACTCTTTCTTCCTAACCTTAGCATAGAGACTACCATCCAATGGACCTTGTGTGTGAATAACGTCTGTAGAAGACAAAAATGAAAATGGAATGTGTTAATACATTTATCTGTTTCATATACATCCAAAAAAGCAATTAGCAACTTCACGTTGGAACTAAAACACCAAGTTATGCCATTTTAATTTTGTAATTTAAATTTTTTAGTTTTTTTTAATTTATGCGTTACATTAGTCAATTATATTCTTAGGTCATGCTACCATAACTCAGCACATTATTAACTTATTATTAACCAAGCGAAAGCTAGACTTTTCACTTCAATTTTATCAGAACTGGATGACATAACTGGATATTAAACACTGTTATAGTTTTAAAAAACTTATGCAAAAATACAAATTAAGCATTTGCTCTTCCCATCAAGTTCCGTACAGCACATGAAGATAACTAAGAATTTTCAACTAAAGGGATACTCCACAAATAATGTTTTTTTGGACCTCATTTACTTCCATTGTATGAACAAAAACACACACACAAAAAATCATCATACAGGTTTGGAATAACACAAAGGTGAGTAAATTATTACTTTTTTAACTTTTTAGTGGCAACAAAAATGATTGTTTAATTGGTGAAAATAATGCTAACCCCCAGTTTATAGTGGACTACTGAGATACTTTTGATTGTTTTTAAGCACCTAAACAATTATGAAGGGTTTATGTCAAACTCTTTTTACACGTTTAAAAGATGGATTCTCTCCCTGCAACATGCACGTGTACTCACACATGCAACGAACGGCAGCTCCACCTCGTGCAATGAGTCAGTTTGCGCCTCTCTTGAGAGGCACCATGCTCCCAGTCCAAGCCAGTGACTCACCAGTGGAAAAATCATCATACAAGATTGGACATATTTCCTGTCTCCTTGGAATTGTAGCATCATTTCCTACAGTATACTCACATATTGACACACACACGTTCGGACACTTGCACAAAAACACAACACACCTATTTTAGGGTGGCTGTGTGTAAGTGTATCTTTGGCACTTAACAATCAGTGTCTTGTTTCCCTGTGGTCATGCATTTTAATAACAGACTGTAACCGTTTTCTGGCTTTCTAAAACCCACTAAGCCACTGTTTGACAGTTCACTCTGCAGTGGCCTTTTGATATCAACAATGCACTGCAATGCCAGAAAAAAATGATCCGTGTTCTGTTCAATGTGCTTGGGAGAATGAGACTGCCTCAAAACAGACTGTGACAAAATGTCATTCATTCAGATAGAGCCAGTCTGAAACGCTCATGCTGAGTTTCCCATGGTGTCTTAATGCAGGATCTGTCGAGCCGCAAATCTGATAATACAGCTGGGAAAAGTGGGCACAATGCTCTAGGCTCTGCTGTTCTGTTTTTTTTATTGTTGACACTCTATAGCTGAAGACTGTGGCTCCCAAGTCATGAACAGTTGTGCCATAAAGCAGGGGTTCCTAACTTTGGCCCTCAAGGTCCACTTTTAGCTTAGTGTTTAGCTTCAACTTTGCTTAAACTCACCTGCCTGTAACTATCTAGTAATCCAGAAGATACAAATTAGCTTGTTCATATGTGTTTGTTTTATTTTTAAGTGACAGTTGGAGCTGTTTTATCTGAAAAAGGTGGTACCACAATAAATACAGTGGGAAAAAACCTCATGCTGCAATCATCTGCCAATACATCTGCTGCTGAAGTATTGGCCGATGACTGGACAGTGATAATCTGAATACATTTTGTAGTCAGAATTTCTATCCTCTAAAAAGTAGTATGTACAGATTGGTCATTCTATGAAATGTTTTTCCAAGTTTGCTAAAAGAGCTTTTAAATGTTTATTTTTGTACAATTCTAAAAATTCTAGCAACTAAATACGGTGCTTAAAGGAATAGTTCACACAAAAATAAAAATTCTGTCATCATTTACTGTTTTTGGGTCATTATTGACTTCCATTGCCCAAAACAACCAGGTTACAAACTTTTTTCAAAATTTCTTCCTTTGTGTTCAGCAGAACAGAGAAATTTAAGCGTTTAATACATTGTACTGCACTCTTAATATAGGATGATATACTGTATAGAAACTTCTTCCAGTGCTTTTTAATCAGCAACCAATGAGCATTATATGGTCTGTTTACAGACTGAAGGCGATTTGAGACTAACAGCTCCCTCAAGATCCTTAAAAATAGACATCCCGGGTTACCTCAAGAGACCTGTTAACCTTTAGGTTTTAGATGTCTACTTGCAACAAAATTTTATGATCACCTTTGACCCAGTGTCACATGCAGTTATGTGACCTATTGCTTAGACTGGAGTTTAAAAACAAGAGTACACAAGCGGATGTCTGTCAAATGCTGACATCAAATTTTGATGTCCGTTGTTGCACATCATATGTAAGTGCAGCATATGATTCAACATAAAAGAACCTTTATCGTAAATTGCTTAACTTCAAATATTTCTGTAACACTGACAAATGGAGTAATGGTTGCTGAAAATGTTGCATTGCATTTGCAATTGTTGAGCGAATCATTTGAATCTTTGAGCAAGTAAGGTAACAAATAAATCCACATTAGAAGACAATTAAAGTGTTTTTCGACCTTGTATGCATGTCAACCCGTTGTGGGCTCCCAAAACCAAAATATGAACTTTTAACCTGTAATAATATTATACAAATGTACTGTATTAGTGAATTTTTGCCGAATATATTCAGCTATGGTTATTGCTTGCTTTCTGACATCCCTAAATCTGCATAAACCAAACTTTGCAGGAGTGAATTCAGATGTTTCTAATGATATAACCTAATGTCAAAACTGAGATGTCTATGTTTGTTTCTCCTCTCTGAGACCAGGCCTAGGGCCAGATTTTTCCTTTTACAGCATAGTGTGGAAAAAATGAGCATTTCTCCCCCATTCTTGCCTTTTTTTTTTTTTTCCCCTCCAGAGTTTCCCCTAACAATCCCTCAGCTGTTTCAAACATCTCCTAGCTCTAGTACTCCCACCCTGCACAAGAACGGAGGAGAGCAGCACCTCGTATAAACCTCTCAGCAGGTTAAAACTTCATCTGTGACATCTCAGATGAGCCGGCCAGATCTCATGTTTTATTTGCACCTTAAAAACACCTCATGACTTAATACACTGACATCAGAGGAGCTGTCGCTGTCATTAAAATCTGCCATCTCGATGTGGAATCAGACACGCCTCTTTCTTGAAAAAGCAATCGTCTTCTATTTCGGCGCGCGTTTTATCACCTGTTTGCAGACAGATTGCGTTCATCCCTAATCATCACCCATAAAAATAGCAGGATGTGAACACAAGCTAAAGTGCTTTAGATATTTTTCAAAGCACAAAAAGAGCCACAAGAAAACATTCCTACCTGCCTTAATGTACAGCTCTGTAAGTGTCCGAGAAGAAACAAAGTTGTGAAAAGTGTTTTCTTGCTCTCGAGCTCCAGCAGCTCAACACTAGCGAGCTGTGGGAGTAGTTTTGCATCCGAAAGCTCTCTCCTCTTTCTCCACCTCCTGTTTTAACTCCGATTGAGCTGTGCTGCTAAAGATGACATGACTCTTTCCTTCTCGTTGGATGTACAACACCCCTTGTGAGGTGGGTGTGAATTTATCCTCGCCCAGCTGTGTGTCTGGTGTCTACTAGAGTGACATCACTGGGGCTTTTTCTGTCGGAGAGGCTTGTTATCCTTCACTAACTCTCTGGCTCTGCTCCAAACCCCAGTGAGATGCCTACAAAGGCAGCATTTCAATGACACAAAGATTGTTCTAATAGAGAGATGCCTTCTTTTGGCCAAGTTCTGCAGCAGCATGTATCTATTACAGACAAGGTAATCCCACAGTGCACTGTGGTGGTTAAAAAAAAAAAAGACGGGCATATAGAGCAAGAGAAATGTAGCTTAGGAGAGTAACTAAGTAACTAGTATTCAATATTAATAAGAAATAATGAATATAATTAAACCATTTACTTTTACAAAGGTTTCAATTTAAAAAAAAAAAAAAAAAATAGTTTAACATTATAATTTATTCAAGGAAAATATTCTTCAGAAAATTCAATATAATAAAAATGTTGGTAAAAAGGTTTAATGTAATGTAATATAAAACATTTATTTAAAAATGTATTATTTTTATTAATAATATACTAATTGTTTTTAGAGTCTAAATAAAATTACAAAAATAATTGCAATGCAATATAATAAAATTAATTAAAAAAACTATGAATATATATAAAAATAATGTAATGCTAAAAATAAATGTAAAAAAAAAAGTTGAATACTATTAACGTATGAACTTTTTCAAAGTGTATGATGTTATCTTACAAAATCAATCGTGGACTTAGATTCCTAAAGTCAGCAGTATATGTAGGCAGTGTACAACTGTGCAGCTCAGTAGGTTTTGAAACATCCCTTCTCAAACACACTCTAGCCCGAAGCTGTGCATCCATAAACACTGCAGCTTTGTTCCGAAACCTAGTCAGCTGCTTTGTGTTTCCACTTGCTATTGTTTTATTAAAGCAATCTACTGTAATACAGTGATTTTACCGCAGTTTTACCTGAGTTTTATGTCATGCCTAGAGCACACCCCTTACTGGTTCTGACATTATGATTTCATGGTACTAGTTTTTGCCAGAATGGAAAACTGGCATATTATTGGCATTTATTTTTAGAAGACTTACCTTAGTAATATTTAAAAGCACACGCAGCTGGGGGCTTTGAGTGTGTGAATGTGTTTTTATAGTGTTTCCCAATAGTCAGTAGGCAAAACAGTAGGCCTATCTGATTTCACATTACTTCACAGATGTGGTCAGTCAATGGTTGATGCATTAACGGTGCTGTACATAATTGACTTAAAGCAAAGCACATTTTGCTTAACATAAAATAACCTAAAATAAAAATGGTCAATATCATCTCAGAAAAAGAAAGAAATATATAGATAAAACATTTCTGGTTAAAAAACGAATAAATAAATGGACAATGTCATCTCAGTAAAAAAAATATAGATAAGAATATTAGAGCGGCCAGCTAGTTAAAACTAAATACGGTAGCCTGTGTAAAGTAAAGTAAAATAAAATAGGTCAATGTCGCCTCAGTAAAGATTGTTATACTGTACAAGCATGACATCATGGCTTGTGTTTCATGGGGGGCGGAAAAAAGCAGATACATTTTTTTTGTGAAGAATGATTGAAGAAGCAAAACATGGACTGCTTACTTTGACTACTTAAAGGGCAGGTAATGTTTCAGAAATGCCTTGAAAAAAAGTATAATGAACATGTTAAATCACCAGCATGGGGAAGGGGTTTTTCTTTGTTCGAGCTGTTCATTAATAGTCAACATTAATGAGTTCTTTACATCTTTTATCTGAACACATATGCTTAAACAGATCAATAGTTGTGGCTGCTGTTCTGTGAATGATAGTCTGAGCTTTCAAGGACATGGAATGAGATTAATCTAAGAGGAAAGAGAAAAAAAGTTAACGGAAGGACTGTACAAACTTCACATGGTGCATCTGCAGGAAATGAATGTACTGTAGATGTTTGTGTAAGCCAGTCAGAAACAGACCAGCAGTCAGCAAACAGAAATCCTGACAATGTGACACGACTGATATCCATGTGATGACAAACACCCGTCGCCATGAATCAAAACACAATGTGATCATCGCTTTAGCACCTGCTGCCAAAACACTCCAACAACTGAATCATACAAATGTGGTTTAGATCACAGCTGTCTAATTCATCTGATCTCATTTAATGTTTTTTTTTCCCCAAACGATGGCAATGTTTGAGTGGTTTAAGTGCTAAACCCTTTGAGCTCAGCAGTGATTGCTTTAGCATGTGAAAGACTGGACATCAAACTTGAAAAACCTTCATACTGAGCAACAGACCTTAGATTGCTCATGAATAAAAAAAAAAATTATAATAATGATTCCCATGCTGCTTTTAGCGCTTTAATTAAGGTCTAAAATAAGGTCTTAAGCTCATGATGGCTGCATTTATTTAACAAAATAAAATAAAAAAATACAGTAATATTGTGAAACATTATTGCAATTTCTAATATTATTTTCCTATGTCAATAATATTCTAATATTCTAATAATAATATATACATATTCTAGTCATCTTTAAAAACAAATAAAATAAACAAATACTGATAATAATAAGAAATGTTTCTTTAGCAGCCAGTCAGCATATTAGAACAATTTCTAAAGAATAATGTGACACTGAAGACTGGAGTAATAGTTGCTTTTTTAAATAAAATGTACACAAAATGCTACAAAAGCATTGTACTATACCATTAAAGCAATATAAATGTGATTTAAGTTCTAATGAAATGTGCAGTCACTGTAACTCTGCTCAAGAGCTGCTGAGAAAATGTTGTGTAAGCACTTGAGAAGAAGACAAAGTGCTGTGTTTGACTTCACAGACGCTCATCACAAGAGCCCTCTGGTAATGGAGCCTGTATAAGGTAAGTGCAGGACATTAAATATGCATTAAAGATGCTTTTGATGGGCCTCTTAAATAAAGGCAGAGATGATTAAAGCACAGAAAAAAGAAAAAGTGAACAGAACCTCACCACATCTACTCCAACTAAATTCCCACAAGCAGTTAGCACCTTTGTTAGTTAGTTTGCAACCTAAACACCAAAAAGCCACATAAAAAATAAATCATATCTAAACGTGATATTAGATTAAAAAATATAAAATAACCCGCAGGAGATCTATACAGGTGGAGCTGGGGAAGGTGGAGGTTTCAGATGAACTCTGAAAGCATGCATCAAAATGCTCGAGTGAATGCTTATCAGCTAGTTAAATTTAAAGCAGCAAGCTCATTGGCTGCATATGAAACATGAACCTATCATCATCAGTTATGTTAAAGGAATAGTTCACCCGAAAAATGAAAATGCTATCATTTACTCACGCTCAAGTAGGTCTAAACCTGTATGAATTTCTTTGTTCTGCGGAAAACAAAGGAAGATATTTTGAAGAAAGTTTGTAAACAGGCTGTTTTGGTCACCATTGACTTTTTTTTCTTCCTACTATAGAAGCCAATGGTGACCAGAACAACCTGGGTACAAACTTTCTTCAAAATATCTTCCTTTGTGTTCGGCAGAACAGAGGGATTCATACAGATTTAGAAGTAATTAAATAATGACACATTTTTTCAAAACTATTCCTTTAAGAGCCATCAGCCTGCTCCATCTAGAGTTTCATGAAAGAACTAGGCATTACTCTGAAAACAGTTTGGATGTACTGATATAGACTAAACGGTCTCAGCAAACAAACCATTTTCATTACTTGAGAATCAGAAGTAAAACTGAATCTGAAAACCAAATCAAATGCAGTTTGGGATTTTGAGCATATTTCCCATATTTCGTTTTGCTAGATCCCAGTTGGAGAAAGACACTGCTTATATGTTTCAGTGGCATTGAGCTTCATGCACACAGCTTTCCACGTGACTCCAACAAGAGGCCATTCGTTGGTTATATTTCATTGGTGCTTACGTTGCCTTTAAGGAAAAGCAATCACGCCCCTCTTAAAGCACTGGGAATAGAGCGGGCGAAACGAGGGCGGCTCTTTGATAGGCATGCAGAGGCTGACTGCGGTTGAGAACTGGCCCGGGCTATTCGCTCAACACACTTACGCACACAGACCGCACACACCAGCTTCTCATCACACACTTCATCATCAGTCCTCAGAGAGCTCTGGAGAAACAAAACAATGAATTACTGAATCAAAACTAAATGAGGCGCTTTTGAAACTGCATGTTGTGGTTCCACTCATATGTAGCCCTGTTGAGGGTATCGCATGTAGAATAGGCTTTTCACTATATCTGTAGTTAACTTATAAAACCTGTGGCTAGAGAAAACATCCATCCCTAAAGCAACTGATGACAAAATTCATTAAGCTCTAGGTATATCCAGACAAAACATTTATGCCCATGCTTGTTGCTAATTATCTGAAGTATTAGGGTAAATCTCAGAAAAAACCTGCCAAGAACACGCCTGGGTCATAATTCATCTCGGAAACTCAAGATTTTGGTACTGAACCAAGAATGTTTTCTTCATTAGGTATATTTCTAATCAACAAAGACTAAAAATGCAAAATAACTAGTCAAAGCACCCATTGTAAACAAAATCTTTCTTCAGTTCACAATCCATATTCAAGCCACATTCATTTGGATTATTTATGCATTTGCAGTTGCAATGTTATGTACTGTATATATTTATATAATGAAATTTGCATGAATGATCACAATAAGAACAACAATTTTATGCAAAGTTTAAGAACAAAGAAATTTACCATTTCTCATAATTTTGAGAAAGAAAATCTGAAAAGAAAAAAAACTTCTGACGGAATTCTGACTTTTTTCAGCCATTTCAAATTTACAGTACATCTCAATTCTGTTGTTGCTGTTATTGTTGTCTTCAACAGAAAATAAAATGTAAAATGATGAAAATGACTTTTTCACAAAGTGAAAAAATATGTTTTTCTGTAGTAAAAATAAAATACTCATAGGAAAGCAATGAAATTTAATATAATTTCAATTTTGCATTACTTCATTTGTTGATATTGCCTTTACCACAAAATAAAACAAAGCAAGTGCTATTTTCTTTTCTCCTTTTTTTTTCACAAACTTTTTTTTTTTAATGGGGGGGTGTATTTCAACTCAATGTATTTCATCCATTGGCAATTCCATTATTTTTGCAATAATTCTAAATCTATACATCACAATTCAACAAATTTTTACCTTTATTTTATTCTATTAAAAGTTTCCATAAATAACACACTGAACTAAAGGCAAAAATTTGAAGTAAAAAAAAAGAAACTGAAAAAAATCTTTAGCAAAGAGCCAGTAATATTTTTATGTACAACTTTACAACAAAAAATTATTTCTTGTAAGGTAAGGTGTAATATTTTTGTAACCAATTCCAGGCAAAGAGCAGCATATTTGAACAAAGAATTTATTTGGCAGTTATATAGTAATTTTGTCCTTATGTCTTTTTGGAAACATGATTCTAATAAAAGTCTCTGTCCAGGTACTCTGCCTGACAACTGAGGTATCATGAGAGTCTTAGAGTAAAAACTTAGATGACTAACTGGTTCCAGATATCTAACAAACCAGTGACTGTGTGAGGAAACCCCAAAGGGTTTCTCGATCAGCGTTAATGATAGACGGATGCACATAACTGGACTGAGTCTCATAAATATCATCACTGCCATCACGTCACAGGTCAGTGCGAGCTATTTAAGGGGGAATATCTGACCCGTGCTGAGCTATGTGTGTAGGCCTCTGGAATGTAGGAGAAACGGGACAATCTTGTCTTGTAAAGTGGAGGAGAGAAGAGGTGGAGGTTTGATCTTCACCAGAGAGCGTTTCTTCTTTGTACGGTAGTTAAACCTAAAGACAAACACAGATCCAGCGAGCAGACGACAGAAGAGAGGGGTCTGGACAGCAGCTGCAGGGATATCGTGGGTGTGAAGGCAAAAGTCAAAGGTCAAATGTTATGATTGGCTAAATGTGAATCCTCCTGAAGGCCCTGGACCCAGCCTGACAAAACAACCTACAGCAGACCCACACTGAACAACTGAGCCTCTGTGTTCACAAAACTGGAGGAGCGATTCAGGAGCATTCTCGGCATGATGTGCACACTGGCCTTTCATAAGCTCTGACATTTGCTATATTACGCAATGTGTTTGAAGTCAAAGCAGTCTAATTCCTGAGACACAGAGGGACAAATCTAAAGCCTGTTGACATGATAAGCACTCATACTGTATGCATAAAGCAGAGATCTGAGACAAAACAGGCACTCATCTCACAACACTAGATCCACGGAGTCAGGTCACACTTTGGATGAACTAAGATGCAGCACAGATGTGTTTCTATTGTGTTTTGGATAAATCTTACAAAAATAGATTTTTTAATAAAATAATTTTATAAAATAATAAAACCAAATAATTTTCATTAAAAGATTGTGTGTATATATAAAAAATCATACCTTCCAATACATATGAGAGAGAGAGAGAATTGTTTTTATAATATATAATAGATTTACATTTATTTTGATACATAATTTAGTGTTTGCATGTTGTCTATAATTTATTATGATTCAAAAACATAATATTACAGTAATACAATCTAATATAAATCACTACTGATAATTTTGGTAAGAATATTTTGAAAAACATTATATATATATATATATATATATATTTATTTATTTATTTTTTGGTGTAATGATACGCGTATTCATATTGAACCATTTGGTACGAGGCTTGTGATTCGGTACGAACCGAATGATTCACAAAAAAAAAAAAGAAGAAACTGTGTAAAATCTAATGTTTTCAGTGCTACGCTCAACGAGGCAGCGCAAAC
>JAUMHR010000056.1:18639055-18654477 GCA_032361145.1 Enteromius fasciolatus
CACAGTGGAAAACCAAACAGAGCCAAGTCGAGCCGAGTCGAGTCGAGGCGAGCTGGTACTGTGTAGTGGAAAAGCGCCATTAGAGAACATGAAGAACTAGAAGTTCTATTGTTCATATATAATATAATCTGTCAACGTCCTCTATTGTCTGCTGTGGATGGACGGACCAAATTGTAAAACCTGAATAGGCGTTGTTGACGTGTAAATGTGGGCAGTTGTATGCTAATCGGATCATTTATATGTGGTTTGACGTCGGAATGTTGCATAAGTTCAGAATCAGTTTTTGCACATTTTTCTTCAATAAATGCTCTTTTTGTACTAGGGAGAACATTTTGAATTCTCAGTGAGTTACAGTATGCTTTCACAGTACAATGAATTCTTTATCTCAAAAGACGTGAGAAAATGTGATTCCTCATAATATGACTCATCTAAATCAGAGCCAGAAGGAATTAGAAGTCCAATGACTATATTCAAACCAAAGACATTTTCAAAATATCTCTATCACAGTCACTGCTTCAGAAGGAGAATTATGGTCTAAATTAGAGAAAAAGGCAAGCATACTATCAAACTCTGTTTAAAAAAAATAGGCTCTGAACTCAAACGAAAAAGCATGCCACAGGGAGTCATATGACAAACTGATGTACGGACTCAAAGGGTTTGTTATTGTGAATCAAAGACGTCCGCAGAACCACAACTAAGTGACCGTGAGAGACCCTAGAGGTGAGGGTGGTGCACATCTCCCATGATGCCTCAAGAATGAGTAATACTGCCCGACACAGCTGCAAACACACATTGCTCTAAACATCTAGAGAGCTATATTTCACATTATTTACAGAAATACAAAATGCCAAGAATAATATAGCTTGATAAATGACTAACAAGATATTTTCATTCAAAGCAATATCCAGCGGTTTTGCATCAGGAGCATATATCTCAGTTTAAAATAATTAAAAATGCAAAAGGGTCTTGACCACACGAATGCAATCATGTTATGTTTAAGCTTGCTTGGGTAAATCTCATGAGGGAGAACATGGCTGCGATTTCAATTCGGCAACCAAGAGGTTTCTAAAAGCAGTTTTCTAAAATAATGTTTTGGGTGGCACATTTCTGTCCAATTGATTAGAGAGGGAGACCAATTTGTACATGGAATGTTAACCACCCAAAATGACTTCCAGTCCGAAACGGCAAGAAAAACCAGCAATGTATGGAGAGGATTAGGACTTTATAACACACGTTTCTGAATTTCAAAGACAGGTGGATATTTTTACAAACTTTACTTGGTGTGCCATCCTAAAATGCTATGCAAATGTCATTCAAAATAGCAGACTAGAACCTACAATTAAAAAAATCTCTCTCTCTCACTTTAATTTTTTAATGAATGTCTATCCAAAATCCTGGTTTGTAAAATGATACTTCCTTTCTCAAGCCAAGTAAGATCCAGGAGTATCTGGCAAATATTTATGCTGATCTGTAAGTGAATCATTACACTGAATAAGCTGCGTGGATGATTGGTTTGGACCGTGGCAAACTAAATTCAAAGAGCACATTATACGCAAAGTTCCTACTCACACATTCAGAAGAAAATAACACAGCCAGTCACACACAGAACATATGCATACTGACAATTCACAGATTACAGCAGAACTCTAATGGCACAGTTTTCAAAGAATCCCAATAATAGAAACAACCAATAGAAACAAATCAAAATATAGCAACCATTACAACTTTTAAAAATGTGCCTTTTATATAAATATATATATATATATATATATATATATATATAACATTTTGATTTAGTTTAACTTTATTCATGTTAAGTTGTTTTAGTACTAAAACTAAATGAAAATAACAAATGTTGATTTGGCACCTAGCTAAAATAAAATAAATAATAAAAGAAAAGAAAATAGATCCACAACCAGTATTGCGCAACAAGTATTTCAAGAAAAACAAAACAATTAATTAATTAAAATGTTTGACAAATGATCAAGAAATAATTTTACTCTAAGGGTGTACTCATGCTAGGCAGTTTAAACCGTGCCCGAGTGCGTTTGACCACCAAAGCGCGGTTCATTTGACTAGTGTGAGCGCTCTGAACCATGCCCGGGTGCGGTACGTTTAACTGTCCCTGGCCCGCTTGGAAGAGGTGTGGCAGAGCACGGTTCAGTTGGACTCAGGCGTGGTTTGCATGTAATGTGAGCGCTAACCGTGCTGGAGCATGGAACAGGACGCGCAATGTCACGTTTTTGCGACGCTCCAATACCAACATAGGGTCTAGACTGTAGAATACAATAGACTGTGAGAGGGCTGTGGACCACCGTGGCCCAAACGACTCAAAATCACTATCCACAAAGTAAACAGAGAGCGATGGACCGAGCGCCGCTCTTCCTGTTTATCCTGACTGTTGCACCATAATGACGTAAGCGTGCTCCGGTATGAATGCTGAAACCCTATGTGAGTGCAGGTCAGATGGGGAGGGGGGAGGGGGGACAATCGTACTCGGGACCCGGTTCAGGGCAACCATGCCTAGTGTGAGTACACCCTAAGTGACACAGACTTACCAGTAAAGCATTTCACTTTTGGTTTATGGTAAATCACCAAGTTGATTAAGGTTTCTAATGTCCCCCAATTCCTGGATCATACACCCCTGGGTACATGCATGGCTTTGTTTTTTACACCACTTTCTTCGGCTACACTCCAGCTCAATATTTTATCAATAAAAAGATCTAATGAGGTTTCAGGGGGATTATAAGAGTCTGTTTCTCTGTCCCTAATTCTCTGAACATACTCGTGCTCATATGGACGGCTCCAAACGAAAGTCTGAATTTTATTTGGATCAAGGCAGTTAGTCATCCACAGCTGCGTCTGGTGTGAGTGTTCCTCACCCAGGCATGAGGGAGTGTGAGGAACGAGGTGGACGGAGGGGCTTCTGAGAGGGGGGTGACGGCACAACTGAACACATATGTTTCAGCTACGACGTCTCTTTTCCTCTGCTAATCAGTTAAAGCGACAGTTCACCCAGAAATCAAGTTCAAACCTCAATTAGTCACCCTCGAGTTGTTCCAAAGTTTCTTACATCTACTGAACGCAAAACATTGGACATTGCTGGTAGCCATTGACTTCTTTAATTCGAACTACGGAACAGCAGCTGTTTGATGACCAACGCTCTTCAAAATATATTCTTTTGTTTTAAACAGAAGAAAAATCTCATACAGGTTTGAAACATCTTGAGGGTTTTTAGTGTACCGTCCCTTTAAAGCTCATTCACTGGGCGGTCATTCTAGCCCCAGTGAGGCTGTGTTTAGCTAATCCAACCAATAATTTGAGCTCCAGCACTCCGTGAGGTTTAGACTGGTGAAGTTTAGACTACAGAAGCTGCATAGCAACAGTGTTCGCTAAAGACCTAAATATTTATATCTTAAAGCCGTTATTTCTGCAGCAGTGTCAGTAATGACTTTACACTGTGTTCACACTGACCCAACAAACACCAGTACTTCAAACATTCAGCATTTGGCTGTTGTACTCAGAACATTGGAAACATAACCATCATGTTCACACTGACCCAACAAGCTCGACAATGTTCGCTTTTAGAGATGGTGACCGAAAAGGAAAAGTCTGTGGGTGAAGCCTTGCTTGAAGCTATTTGAATTCTCTAAATTCTACAGTATCTACTGATTGATGAAACAGTCAAAAGTTTGGAAACAGTAAGATTTGTAACATTTTGTAATATATTTGAGATGTTTCTCATGTTCACCAAGGCTGCATTTATTTAAAATAATGGGTCTCTGTTTTTAAATACTTCAAAATATAATTTATTTCTGTGATGCAAAGCTGAATTTCCATCAGTCATTACTCCAGTCTAAAGTGTCACATGATCCTTCAGAAATAATTCTATGATGATTTATTATTAGAATTATCAATGGCTTTTTTTTTTTGGAAACGGCAATACTTTTTTTTCAGGATCCTTTCATGAATAGAAAGTTATAAAGAACCGCATTTATTATAAATAGAAATATTTTCTAACAATAAAAAAATATTAAGCAGCACAACAGTTTCTGGCACTGATAATAAATCACAGAAACTAATAATAAAACTGTTATTTTGCATTACAATTATATTTCACAATATGACATTTCTTTCTGTATTTTTGATCAAATAAATGCAGCCTTGATGAATATAAGAAGAAATATATAATTAAAAAAAAGTATATATCTAATCTTATTGTTTCCAAACTTTCGGTAGTGTGTGTGTGTTTATATATACAGTATGTGAATAAAAATTTAATATTTCTTAAAATATTGCAAAAATAAAACACACATTAAAAAAATGTCTCTTTTTAAATTGAAACTATCATAAAGTTGTATCTTTATATACACATGTATAGATGTGTTTGTGTGTGTGTGTGTGTGTGTGTGTGTGTATATATATATATATATATATATATATATATTACACACACATTCAATTCATGCATTTAAAACGTGTAATAAAGTTGTAAATGATTGTTTGCAATACTCACTGTTGTCTCTATATGTTTCAGTTGGAGGTCATTGCTGGGGGCCTGAGGTGAAAGAAACAGAAAAGAAAAAAAGCAGTTAATACACTGACAAGCATGAATGACCAAAATGGCTTCAGGAAGTCTGCTCTCCTGACAACCGTCCACATTACAAGACAGCTGGACACTTGAACGTTTGTTTTCTAGATTCATAACTCATTTAAATGCAATGAAAATTCACTCACTAATGTAACAATGTAGTCTTACAATAATTGTAAGAGCAAAGTGGGCTGGCTCCAGTGTAGGTGCATCACTAAACAGCCTAGGTAAATATTTAGACAAGAGCACATAGTTCCAGAGTTACTGTGAATCTGCCTGGTGGCTGAGAAGCACCATATACAGAAGTTTAGCACAGGATCCACAGCATAGTTTATTCCCCCATCGATCCCGAGCCAGAGAAAGGCATTTATTTATGAGGTCTCTGGGCCCCAGGAATCCATGATGTCATTGGCCAGCTTGAGTCTGGCTAGCCTCAGAATACCCATGTAAGTCTGAGATGGCACAAGAACACAAGTAATCACCATGAAGAGACGGCAAGACAGCGTTGAGATCGCTATGTCCCGCATTACTTTTCCAGCATCAGGCAACTCTGCGGTTCTTCGAACTACCGCTGAACTCAATGGCAAGGTTGAAGAAGTCAGGAGATATACACTGTAATGCGTATAAAAGATGACATTGGCACCCAGGGAATCGAAAACTAAAGAAAACCTTAAAAGGGTGACTGAAAAGGAAATGTTTGTGGATGAAGCCCTGTTCAAAGCCTTGCTTTGCCTAAATTTAAAATACTAGTATGTATGTATATATATATACACTGTATCTACTGTATATATACACACACATATACACTTCCGTTTTAGAACAGTAAGATATTTAATGGTTTTTAAAGATGTTTCTTCTGCTCATCAAGGCTGCATTTATTAATTTAAAAAAATAAATAAATAAATTAAAAAAAATGTAATATTGTGAAATATTATTTCACTTTAAAATGACTGTTTTCTGTGTGAATATATTTTAAAATGTAATTTATTCCTGTGATGCAAAGCATCATTACTCCAGTCTTCAGTGTCTAATAAATATAGTAAATATATATACAAATATATATGTAAAAATAATAAAGTATCAATATTTTAAAATATATTATATATAAAGAATTTTATTATTTATAATTTAACTTGCAGTTGCATATAAAACATTTAATTTAACTATAAAATAAAATATAAATATATATTTAGCCACTGGTATTTTCACCAACATAAAAAAAAGGTTTTAAGTCGGTTATTCCTATCTTTTATGGAAGCAAAATATCAGTTAACATTTCCGAACATTATTTTGTCATTAATTCTGTTCCGAGGTGCACTTGTCCATAGTTTTTTAACGTAGCTTTCCAGGTACCGCAAAAGATAGAAATAACTGACTTAAAACCTTTTTCTTTTTTTTTTTTGTTAGTTAAAATACTAGTGGTCTAAGACTTTTGCACAGTACTGTATATTTTAAATTATTTGTCATTTTACATTAATAGTAGTTATACATTTATTTAAATACACACATACATAATATATAAGATAAATGCATAAATAAATAGTTTCAATTAAATTAATTTTAAATGTGCTTTGACTATAATAGCTTTTTTACATTTTAAATACAGGAATATATATATATATATATATATATACAGTATATATAAGTCGTTATTTTAAACTTTTAATATTACTTTTAAAATATTACTGTTTTTATTTACGTGTTTGTTTTTAACCAAATAAACATTGCTTTGGTGAGTATGCAAGACTTAATTTATAAAACGTTTCAAAATGTTAATCATTCCAAACTTTGGACTGGCAGTGTATAAAAACATTATTTCTGCGTTTTGATATGATGCATAAAAAGATGTGACCGGCATCCTGGGAATTGTTCAAAACCTAAAGGAGATTCAAAACAGCCTCCGCTGAAAGGCGAAACCTCAGGATTTTGAGGTCTGAGTGGTCAATGATGTAATGTGAATCCTCAAACCTCTGTATTCCGCAAGAGACCCTACATGTCTGACTCAATTCCTGAGGAAGAAAAAAAATGTGCACTACTGAAGCCCCCAAAACGGCCTCCCAGAGCTGAGGCTCGACCGCTAACTAGAGCGCATCCTCTCTGCTGACACAGAACGAGAATACTTGGCAACCTCACCGTTCTGTGTGCTTCTGAGAGCCTCGTTATGTCCATCTAGCATGACCACCACCAAACCCATTATGGTTCTCTCTGGTCACACAAACACGTCAGTCCATCAGATACAGTACAACCACTGGCGGAACAACACAGAGCAGGAAGGTCATCATCTAGGTCTCTTATCTCTGTTATCTGTTTCTTTGCCAAGAAATTCCACTTTGCAATTTCCACACTTTTTTCAACCACATCTGAAGGAAAGCAGCGATTTCAAAAGAAGTTAAAAACACCCAATCCAAGCCACAGGTACAACAATTTCATGGATAAACGACATGCAGTTTCAGCCACGTCTGGGAGTGTCCTGGGATTTAAATGTAAAGATGGGATCTGCTGAGAACCGTGTGCAGATCAGACGCATGATAATAGCGCTGCTGGGAAATTTTCTCTTCTCCATCGCTCCAAATGTTAAACCTTAACACATTTCACAAAATCTGACACCCTCTCTCATCTCGCTTCATCGGCACTCTGTATTTTGTAAACTCTTTTTCTCCACAGCTACGAGTTGTGGTGTTTACTTCCATCTTTCTTTGATCATTTACTTTTTTTTTTTTCTCCCAGAATCGGCCAGCAGTGGATGTAAAAAGGGAAAGATCTGAAACTGCGATCATGTGAAGCAACCCAGTCTCATATAAAGACGTACCCTGAGTTGGTCCAAAGTGCAAAACGTAGAGGGGTTACAATAACGGCCCTTGAATTGTATGACTGTTACGTTTCGTCAGTGACAGGCATCAGCTGTGATCCACGCACGGATTTGGATTCAAATATTGGGTAATGATATTGCCATTATTGTATTGGGGTGTGATTTTTCCACTGTAAACGGTCACAACAGTTTTATTTATATTACTTTATTAATACATTTATGAGCACGTAACCCAGCACCTGCCCCTAAACCGATCGCGTCATGCAGTTGTGAAATGTTATTGGCTCTTCTGTGTCTGGTGATCGATTTGCGTCATTCTACAGGACGAGAGTGTCTTTTGAATAAGATGTGAACGCTTTAACTTAGTGGGATAATTTCAGCGATTAAAACATTGTATTTTACTCTCTTCTTAAACAAAACAAAACAAAAAATAGCTAAAGGTATACTACTGAGTGCATTAAGTTTTATACAAAATAAAAGTAAATAAACTGACACAAACAAACAAACAAACAACAAAAAAATGCAAACCTAAATTAAAACAAATTAAACCTATTAAAATTCTATATTATAATTCTATTATATATTATATTATATGACATTAGGGCTGGGAGATATATATCGTACGATATATTATGCGCATCTCATTGAGTCATTCTCATGAGTTTCAATGCGCAGCTTCTCAGTGATCTACGGCTCTGTGTATAAGCTGGCGTTCCTTTCAAAAACAGCTGACGGAGTTTTCCCGCTAATCAAAGAACCGTCTTTACTGATGAGATGCGCATAATATATCGTACGATATATATCGCCCAGCCCTATATGACATATTATAAAATTCTAAAGTTTCCAGGTTTTAAGTGCTAAAATCATGTCTTCGGTGCATATACCAACCAAGAAACATGAAAAAAGATTTACCCAGTAATTGTTTTAGTATGCCTTAACATGTAAGTTTCTACTCAAGGCACCGTCATTTTGATTTCACAAGCAACAACGGTGTACCAGTTCAAATGTCATGCCGAAAGTTTTAGCAAAACATGCTAACAGAGGCTCAGAGGAGACAAGAGAGCAGTGGACTTATTTATTTATTTACTGTAACTTACGTTGCTGCTGCCACACAGATCTAACATAAACCTGTGATTATTTCACCCGTTTACCTTCACCGACATAATTAGCTGATCGTTTTTGTAACTCATGTGTTTTTAATGTAAACTTGTGTGAATGAGAACTTGAGAATAAGAATGCATGATTTCAGCGTGATAAACATGAAAACAGATGTTTTTAGCGGGTACGAGTTGTAATGGCACAGATCTATTCTGGAAAAGGGGACAGAGACTGGTAGCTCATTTGCATTTAAAAAGACAGGCATGAAAATCAGCCTTTTTCTGCTTCCACTCAAAATAGGCATTTTCAAATTTATCTGTGGGACATTTTGAGCTGAAAACTGGTCAAAAAATAAAAGAAAAAGAAAACTGATGAATGTGGTTTACAGTATAACTACAGTGTTGACGGCAGAGACACTTTCCCAGGATGTTGGGTTGAGAGTATTGCACCATAGTAACAATGGTGAGCAATATTTTGCATTGAGCAACCACCCAAATCTTGAGTCACCACAATCTTGGATAAAATCTGCAATTTTTGCACAATTTGTGGCAAAGATTCTTAATCATCAGGCTACTATTGCCAAAGTAAAGTCAGTGCTCTGGTCTAACATGCTCAGCAAGACTTCCTTCAGGCTTATGTGGTTCAGACTGCTTCTGAAAATGTTAACAAGAACTGATCTTTTTTAACTCCAGCAGTCATAGCTTTTGGTGCAGGCGTTTAGTGGACAGTGATCCTGTTCAGAGTGCGTTGGGTGAGGTCAATTTTATCCTCTTCTTTCACAATACTTATGTCTGGGTAGCTTTTGCAATCCACTCTTTAATGCTGAACTCACCCTGATTTTTTTTATATATTTCCATTTTTAAAATGTATTCAGGTAGCAAACAAGGAAATGCAAACTTGACTTAAAAAAAAATAACTAAAATGAAATAAATCATAATTGCGATATGTATCATTTATCTAGCATAAGAAGCCTGCTAAAGTAAACTTGAAATGATGTCTTCAAATGTTAGGATTAGGAAATGTACACGTAAATAAGTAAATAAATAAAGAGGTTTTATAGGCCTTATGGATAAATGAGCACAGAACTGTTTAAAATTTGAATTTAATTTTACATGCTTCTTTATATTTAACAAATTGAATGTACCAGGGTGTTTCCCATAAGCATTTTTAGCTACCTATGGCCAGAGGTTCCAGTGAATTCAGTTGGTACAGTATCAATGGAACTTGCGACCATAGTTGCTTTTGGGAAACGAAATGTGTTCCAACTCACAAATTATAATGAACTCAATTCTTAATCGATGCTATGTGACAAAGTTCGAACACTTAAGGTCTGAGGTCTTGAGAAACAAGAGAGTCACAGAACAGCGAGGCGTGTTTTAGTGAGCAGGACTAACAAGGGCCGCCTGACAGGATTACAGGATGAGATCTGAGCACCGATGGAGGCTTAAATTCATCAAAGAGAAAGACAAATTCATGTGTGACTGACTTGATTTGGTCCAGACTGACGTGACTCATCATATGATCATGCCATTCGCTTGAACCAATTCACAGAACGTAAATTATAGCCCACTTAAGTAAATACTGCAGGAGGGAAAAAAAAGCACAGGGAGTTTCCTAGCAGGAAGGCACAAATTGAGTGAGCAGAGCCTCCTTTAAAATGACATGTAGCTAAAATAAACCCAGACGGTACTTATTTGAAACCATGAATGCACTATTATCATTATAATTAATATTTCTATCCTAAATCTAGATCTACACAGGCTGGTCAACATTTCCAGATGCAGAGAGTGTCATCTGCCACACTGATTCTATATCATCATAAGAGATTGTGAGTTCACTTTTTATAATTGCAGTAATGTGTCCAACTGGGAAGAGAGCAAAAGATGAACTTTCAATTTGGAAATGTGGAAACCCACAATTCAGATGCTGATGCATGCAAAGATGGTGGCACTCAGAGAGATGCACACAGTTAGTATTAAACAGTCACTTTTAGGTTCAGGCAAATAAAATAAACGAATAGTAAATTTAATAGTAAATGCACTTGTGCAGTTGCACAGCATTGTTTTTTACTCTGCAATTTAGTTTAGTGTTTTCTTTCCTAAAAATACAGCTTTTGCTTGAATGATGGTTTCTTAAGTCTAAGATGGTCTACTTGACATTCACACATATCGTATGCTTATAATCATTCACAAAATCTAAACAACAAACTAAATTAAAACTGAGAAAAACTGAAACTTATGGAAGCCTGTTTCCAGGGAATTAAAAAAATAAAACCGGTAATTACAACATTTTTTATCTCACACTTCATAATTTGCGTTAAGAATTTTGAGTTTAAGTCACGTAATTTAGTTTGCCAAAAACCAAACCAAAGCTTTAGTTCAGCTAATTTATTCCAAATTAAATTATATATATATATATATATATATATGTAAGTCATGTCAAAAATTAAAATGACTATAATTTAATTTTAGTATTAGCTATATGAGCCCGGTTTCAAAGACAGGACTGGCAGGACTATGCCAGTATTAGGCCATAGTTCAATTAGGACATTTACATTTTCTATTTTATTACGTTTTTTTTATATATGTGCCTTTGAAAAAAACAAAAACTGGTGTGCATCTTTAGACAAACAAAGGCACTGATATGTTTTAGGGTTAGTTCACCCCAAAATGAAAATTCTGTCATCAATGACCAATTAATCTCAAGACGTTCCAAACGCCCTCCGTTCATCTTCGGAACACAAATAAAGATATTTTTGATGATATCAGAGAGCCATCTGTCCCTCCATAGACAGCAATACAACTGAAATTATCCCAGATCCAGCAACGTATAAAAACATTGGTAAAACAGTCCATGTGACATCAGTGGCTCAACGTCTGCGATGCTAGGAGAATACTTTTTTTACTCTTCTCCCGTGACTTACGTCCAGCTTTAATGTATTTGACGTAATCAGCCTTGTTTACATCCGGGGGAAAGCACGAGCATGTGAGTAATCTGTGGCTGTTTACGTCTAGAGGACATCGTATGCTTACGCAGTAATACTCTCTAAAATGATGGAAGACGTAACTCATAGGAGAAGAATGCTTGAATATATGCTGTTATTTTTGTTTTCTTTAAGCGCAAAAAAAATCTACTGATGTCACATGGACTTTTTTTTTTACCAGTGTTTTTTTTACCACGTTTCTGGATCTGGGATCATTTCAGTTGTATTGCTGTCTATGGAGGGTCAGATGGCTCTCTGATATCATCAAAAATATCTTCATTTGTGTTCTAAAGATGAACGAAAGTCCATGGGTCCATTAGGGGTGACACAAGGGTGAGTAATTAACGACAGAATTTAATTTGTGGGTGAACTAACCCTTTAAGATCAGTCAGTGCAAGCTTCTTTCAGTTGAAACAGCTCAGACTAACATTTTAGTTTGTGACTACGCCTAAGCCTTTCCTGTGAAACCGGGGGACTGTGTATTATAAAACTGTACAACTTGCCTTTTCATAAAACTGTTTCAACAACATTTTGTTCTAAAAAACCTGATTTAAGATGGTTCCTGTCCTGCTAAAACCCATCTACAGTTTTCCAGCAGGTTATACTTCACCTTTACGGTCAGAAGCCAGGGATATCTGACTCGGAAGGGAAAGCAGCAAAAGTGTTTGTGAAAATCTGTATCTACAGTGAGCAGCCACAGAAAGATGGGGAATCACGTCAGTTTGGTAGGAGCCCAGTGGACATAAGGGTGTGATTCTGCTTCTTACCCTCCCTATGTGGTATTCCAGCCTCTCCTCCGAGATCCCAAAATACTCGTCCTTTGTTTTTCTGCAGTTACACTGCTTTTAGAACAAGGCTCCCTGTGTCCTTCTGTTTCATTTTGCCTGCATGTGGGTTAAGTTATAGTTTTACGTTTCACTGCGAGCAACTCTGTTTGTTCCTTTTTTTCTCTCCCTGGAATACAGATGATCTGCCGCTATTTGTCCTAAATCACTCCTTTGACCATAATTCGTATTCAACAGGTATAAAAGGCATTTTTAAAAGCTTGCATGTGCATTTCTGTGGGCCACAGATTTATATCCCAATGAAAATTCCTAAAACCGCACAGTTAAAAATGGCATTTTGTCAAATGTACCAAGTGCTTGTTCGACTAATGATGGGAAAAATTGCCTGTTCTGTGTTCAGAGTGCTTAGACATTTAGTCACTGATCTTAGTTCAACTGCTTACAGAACAGCGATGGTGTAGATCAGATCTGTCCTCAAAAACAGTGCAGGGCTAAAGAAACAAAAAGAAACCACAAAGAGGAGGCGGCGTTTGAAGCCCAAGGTGAATACACACACTCCATATTGTCTGCTTCCCCCTATTGGTGGCTACAAGAAAAGCGTGTTCCTATCAACAGCACAGTGGATTACTACATGTAAGGTTGAAAAACTGCTCATTACGTCTGCATGTTTCTAAAGCCAGCCAGATGAATGTATTTGAACATGGCCACACTATCACATCAAAGACATGAATTTAGTGTTAAAAAATGTAATATAGGGATAGTTCACCCAAAAATGGGTGCCCATTTACTCAGCCTCATGTCATTCTAATCCTGTATGACTTTCTTTCTTTTGGCAGGAGTACAAAAGATAAGGTTCAGAATGTTATTTGAATGAATACAGCACATAATGATGAAATTTAAATTCTAATTTATTAATGTTATACATCAATGTTCTAATCATACTTTATAACGATTTTATTAATACATCATAAAAATTGTGTGTGTGTGTGTGTGTGTGTGTGTGTGTGTGTAGGTTTGCTTTGCTATAGTTGTGACCAAATATATATATATTAGGGGTGGCACAGTTCACAAAACCTACGGTTCTGTCGATGGCATCGTCTATCGACCCAACCCTAGCTGGGCAGCCTTTCTTTTCTCTCCCACTTGCCATTTCTGCATATACAGTATTATGACCTGCAGCACTCACTTCACACCGTAGACACCTCAATTCTTTCGCGCGAAAGGGAAACACACTGACGTCACACATACGGGGCACGACATTGCGCATGTCATGAACCGTCGAACCGTGCGACACATGCATGCACCGAACCGAGACGAGCGTACCGAACGGTTCTTTTTTTTCATGAACCGTGCCACCCCATATATATGTATATATATTATATTTTATATATAATATATAACCCTTTCAAATGGTTAAGACCTCATTTTTTAATGGGCCTTGAGGGCTTGGATAGGACATTGAAAGAACACTAACTCCTCATCATATGAGATTATTCAATAACTCTAAGTTTTGGTTCATAAACTGTGGAAGGGCAGCTGTTCGGCTTGCAGATCTGAAGATCTCTGTCGAAACACAGCTTACGGAGCACCTAAAAAGGACATGTTGTTTCATTCCTGTCTCCAGCACCTCAGAGTCAGTGTTTGGTTAATGTCCAGGGATGGCTGAAACAACAACAACCTTTGATAAATAAAAAAGCCCTTCTTCGACAACTAGGGTGGAAAGTTGGCTGGGTCTCCAGCACATCAGACTCGGGAGATACGGCGACTATTACGATGTAGGTGAGCAACACGCACATAACCGGACATCTTTCTCTCACAGTTTTAATGGCCACCTGTGACTTTACGGCACAATAGGGCAGGGATGGAAAAAATGTAAACAGATGGGACATTGTGCATTTCAGTGGCACTCTGTGTTTATATTACACTAATAGAGGGTCCATGCCTGCCTTCCATCCCAGGAGAAATCTACGGAAAGAATTCCGAAGATGGTATTCAGCTAAAGCTGTGAGAACCTGCTTACAGAACCGTCCCAAAGCAAACCTCTGACCCTGGTATAACGCTCGCAACAGGGAAAGGACGTCACAGAGGACCCCCCTAAACAGACTCCTACATTTCACATATTGCATAATGCATCATATGTTCTGAAAAAAACGAGAGAGGATGCAAAGCAGGGGCCTAAGCACAGAGTGTAAACACAGAAAGACCTGGAAAGAGCAGAGTAACGCTGGTCTGCTTAATGTCATCCGAGGCTCTGCATGCATTTCACCCTCTCATGGCCAATTATGGCCAATATTACATTGTGGTGAAACAGACGCAGGCCAGATGGCTCTAGAGGACGGCAGACAGCTCTGAGAGAGAAAGCCTGAAGCCTGTCTTCAAATTATAAGCAGTGATATAGAGAGCGAGATAACTCTCACCTAACGTATGTCTCTGGCCGTCCACTTGTGTCAAATCAGAAAGTACAGTATAGCAGATCATCTTGGATAGGGCACGTGAAATTAATTGCAGTTCTCTTACAAAATCATGTCAAGGTTTCATTTCACCCAAAACTTAAAGTAAGAAATAATTACAAATACGATGTATATTATTTGAATAACAATTTAGCACATTTCTCAAAGAATGCACAAATGTAATACAGTAACCTACTGTAATAGTATATTTTAATACAATATAATATAACATTTTAAACAATTATATTTTAGTTTAGATACTAATATAAAATATATAAAACATAATTTATATATAGTTTTATTATTTCATGAAATGGTTTTAAATTATATAAGATTCAGGACGACCACAGAAATATTCTTAAATTCACAGAAAAGCTATTAAGCAGGGTTGTTTTTGGCTTCAGCGAGCTGCGTCATTGTAAACAGTGAGTTCAGCAGCTTTGTCCTTGCTGAAGGCAGTGTGTGTGTGTGTGTGTGTGTGTCAGCGAGTGAGTGAGTGAGTGAGAGAGAGAGAGAGAGACAGCAAACAATCACAAACTTTGGCAAACATAATCACTGAATATTCATGTTTGGGATGCTCAATCTCCAAAACAAAAACAAAAACCAAACCAAACACACCAAAAAAATAAAATTAAATTAAATTAAACTGATGCAGCCTACTCTTTGGTGCATAAACATGTATTTTTGCAGTGCTGTAGCATTTATT
>JAUMHR010000056.1:18664384-18680135 GCA_032361145.1 Enteromius fasciolatus
CAGTCAAATAAATGTAGGTCATCTTTGCCATTAATAAGGATTTTTATAACAATTTTTCACTATATGTATATTACCATCGGTCTTGTGTTTTTGTTTACGTTGATGTTCTGTAAAGAAACGTTTGCAAACAAAATGGCTAAAGTTTGCTAGCGGATAGCACCGATTGGACAATATTAAGAAATATATTTTTATGTCATATACCCGGTAACGCATTTTGTTTGGCCATATGTGTACATGTAAATGAACGGTGCATACATCGGCGCATATCCTCTGACGTAACGTTAGGAGCTAGTGACAATGGATGATGATGTATAACAGTGTAGTAGCGGTGTCCCATTTCTCTGGGGGAAAATATTTAAGCCTGCCCCTTTCCACTTTATTTCAAGGAGAAGGGGCGAGGGGTAGGCAAAGGGGTACAAAATAGAATTGGGATTGGGCCTAATACACATTATATTACACATTTAATATCAGTGGAAACTATTACACATCTGAAAACACTTCATTCAGGTTATTCTTTTAAAGCACGATCAAGTCCCAAATGCTATATGCTACTGATGACCTTGTATCTCGTCTTGCTTTCCCTGATATTTATGTAAATTTAGAACCAAGATTAAAAAAAGGCTCATAAATGTCACTGTGACATCAGAGACGTGAGATCAGCCCAATCTCTGTGTGAATGACAGATGGATCTGATAGGATCTCAACACTTGCGTTAATGAAGAGCCATTAGTCAGGCCTGCTCCTCAAATCACGACGTGGCCATTTCTTCCTGTCTCGTGTGACTAATCACGGCGTGCGATGGATCACAGATCGGGGAGCGAGTCTGGTCACAGGTGATGTAAAGTTGACATCATTCAAGACGGTGAATGAGCCACAAATTGCAATGAGATGATGATTTGTTTGTACGTTGATGTGGCCTGGTGGTTGAAGATCTGAGCTGGTAACCCTATAAGGGGCGATTCACGAGCCATTACCACTGAGCCCTTGAGCGAGTCATTTCAGAAGGGTTTTGCATGTCTCGCAGCCGATCGCGGTGTGGAAATTTGAATACGTGGAAGTGACATGTAAGAGCTGTGGCTGAGGGATTTTTTGTGACATTTAATTTTGTTTCGCATTCAAAATCTTGAAATATAAAGAATAGGACTACTTTCATGATGCTTTTTAGGAGCTTGACAGTCCCAGTCTCCACTGACGTTCATTGTATGGAAAAGAGCAGCGTGAACGTTCTCCTAAACCTCTCATTCTGTCTTTTACAGAAAAAAGCGCATGCAAAACAGTTTAATATATAGATAATATATAGAAGAATAAATTACTACATTGCAAATTATTACAAATACATAATTGCCTAAAGTAAGGCATATTTCAGTTTGTTAATGTGACATTTAACAAGAATTATAAATACAATAGAAGTACATAAAAAGGTATGCACAAGCCCAACTTAACCAGGCACCCTTAAGTCCTACATTTAGAAATAGAAGCTACTAATTTAATCTACATTTAAACTTAACTGTATGGAAACATTATATCCAGTTTTTACTTATGTTCAGTACTTTAAAGTTAGTTATTTATTATCAGGTACTGTAAAGTTACCTTTTTCTTCAAAGTCTATTAGTCAGAATACTGCATGAAACAGAATCTTATATTTATTACACTGTCATCTTGTCTTTTTCTTCGATTTTTCTGTGAATAACAATTAAATTTTAATCTTTCTCATGCACAAAATCTGGTCAAAAGCTTTAGAATCTAAATAAAAAGGCTTTATTGTGCGTTTTCTCTTATTTTTGCATCTTAGACCAAATCTCCATTGACTTTCATTGTATGGAAGAGAGCAGCGTGAACATTCTTCTAAATGTCTCACTTTGTGTTTTACAGAAAAAAAGCACTTAATATACTTTAAATGTACTAGATTGCAACTTTGTGACAAATATGTAACTGCAATTACATTTGTATATACATGATATACAAGTTTCAACAGAATGATGCATATTTTGGTTTATGTAAATGCTGCAAATTCAACACATTTATAAAAGACAGTGGAGGTAATTATGAAATCACATGAAAGGTGTGCATAACTAAACTGAGTCACCCTTAAATTCTACATTTCTAAATAATAATACTAATTTAATCCAAATTGCAATTAATTATATTTAGTTTGTACTCTATAAGTCTATTCTTTTAAAGTGTATTATTTATTATTAGACACTCTAAAGTTAATTTTTCACAAAGGCTATTCGTCAAATACTGTATGAATTGCAAGACCTTACATTTTTACACTGTCGTTTTGTCTTTTTTTTGTTTTCTTTCTCAGTGAATAGCGAAGACATGTCCGTACACTTTCTGTTATTTTTGCATCTCGACAGCCCAAGTCTCCATTGACTTTCATTGTACGGAGAAGAGCAGCGTGAATATTCTCCTAAACATCTCAAAAGGCTGTTACTGACTGCATTATTTATTGAAACATTTAAGCGTTTCTTTAAAATGTTGCTCAGTAACATATTGCATCACTTGAAATACTTTGTGTCAATCAAATCGTTATTATTGCATTGGAAATGCATACTGCAAACACACCTAACATGTCCAGCATCGCTGCCTCAAAAAATCCCCCAGAATTCCTCCACAGTGCCATGAAAAACGGCACATTTGTGCATCTGACAGATGGACAGCAGCGAGCATTGTATAGGATTAACTGCATGTACGATACAGTAATTACATATGCTACAGCCTTTCATACACACGCATCTAACGCAAACACTATTTATAGCTGCTAAGCGTATTAATTTATGAAGCTTTATTGTTTAGCACACAAGCCGCGCCATCCGAGAGCCAATAATAGGCTTGACCATACAGCCACAGTGAGCAGATAATTAATGTGCGTATTGATATAATTAAACTCTAATTTCCAAGATAAATAGGCCTCATTTTACTGTAGTTAATTGTATGTTTTTAGATAAACAATTTTGCACGATTAACTCTCTATCATCCGAGCGACGCGCGCTCAATAAAATGCTTTATGGGAAAGTTGAGACGTGAGACCAAATATGTGTGTTCTACAGCGGTGAAAAAGACAACAGGGTGTTTAAAAGGGCTTTCTATTAAAAAAAAGACTTGCGTTTAACCCGCCAGCTAAAGCTGAAACAGCTAAACCTCAAACTCTCTGATAAACAGATCAGGGCCGCGTGTGTGTGTGTGTGTGTGTGTGTGTGTGTGTGTTTCTGCAAGATTTCTGAAGTTTCGCTGACTTCAGTAATGGCAAGACTGCAATATCGAACAAGCGCCTCAGTTTACTTCCTTCTTTACTTTATACTTAAACCAGTAAAACGTCTATTTTTTATAATAATTATAATAATAACTTTTTTTATTTGTCTGTTGCTTTAGAGACAATATATCAAAATAGCTTGTTCTAGTTTTAGCCATTGTTTGATTTATTTGTAACACACACACAAATGATTAAAGACATTAATTGAAAACAAGGCTCATTATCTTAAGACATTTTGGTTGTTAAGTAAATTTATCTTGCTTTATAGAGCTAATCTCTATAAAAACATAATTTTAATAAACAAACAAAAAAACTAAACCTAAGAACAAACAAACTGCAAATTGTTCAACTTTTGTTCTTGTTTTAGGATGAAACTCTTAAAACATACAGAAACAAGTCCAATATGTATGTGTCTATGTTCTATGTTCTTCATTAATCTTCGTATCTTAAGATGTTTTGGTTTTATGTTGTTTTATGTTGGAATTTTAAGGTCTCGAATGCCACCTAGTTCTAGAAAACTCTATACTAAAGCTGGTAAGATTCTGGTTCTGCTGGAAAAATGAGTTTTTGTTCGCAAATATTGATAAATTGTGCTGTGTGAATATTCATACGCAGGTATTTGGTGACCTTTTGAGACGGTCAGTAATACCACTGACCTTCATCATGACGTGTACGTGTGTAAGTGAACAAAATGACCCTGACAAACTCTTCCACTGCTGATAAAGAGTTAGAACACACACACACACACACACACACACTCTCCATCCCTCCACGTTCAGTCAGGCCTTTATACAGCAGCAGAGAGATGCTGTGGTGAATGTCTTGTGTGTCTGGATTTAAACCGGCAGCCCAGTACGAGGTTTTTTTTTGGCTTGCTGCTCTTTATGACTTTTGTTTATCAGATGCGATATGAAACTAGTGAGATCTCAGATAAAACCGAAACCAGACGGTGAGACATCAACAGTCTTTCATGTCAGACTGTATCACATTTTACATCACCATGTGGAGCAGGCTCAGTCGAGTAGCAAAAGAGTTTATGGAGACTGTCGTTTATATGTGACAAAAGGATTCAGCTCATTTTTCAGTCATTTTGATAGATCAATATAAAGGAAATATGATAATACATTTATGTTGCATATTATAAAGATAAGCTGGTGTTTTATTCTCTCTCTCTCTCACACACACACACCTTAGTTTCCTGCACTTTTGTCATAAGTGTTGATTTTTATTAAAACAAACTTAGCATAATTAACATATGTAAACTCTCCCCCCTCTGTATTATGACAACATAGAAACGTTATATTTCTCCCTCATATTTAAACGGTTTTTGTCTGAAAAGCTTGGATATCTTTGCTTTATATCCCTATGCATTTAGCCTCATTGTTCAAGAACATTCATTTAGTTGCTGTCGTTTTTGTGTCATGATCCATATTAGCCTCTTTGCACTTCTTTACCAAGATGAAAATAAGACATGATCTGATATATACAGAAAAAAATGAGGTGAGTATGACTCGGATACAAGCACACAAAATGACTGACAGCAGAATTTCACACGGTACTGTATGTAGTCATCTTTACTGTCCTCAAGTGCTCTCTACACACCTCAGTAAATACACACACACACACACACAGCGTTAGTGCTGAGTCCTCACTGAGCGTGCGTGCGTGTGTGTGAGCGCTGGATCAGGGCGGATGGTGGTTCTGATGGTTCTACGAATGCGAGGAAACAGCCGGTAACGCGAGTCGACCAGCGGAAACACGCTGAGAATTAGAGGTGGAAAACTGAGCAGAGACGGAGAGAGGAAAGAGAAAGACAGACAGAAAGAAAGTGGGCGGCACGCCTCAGAGATCACAGATAGCCATATCGCTGGAGAGATCCGATTAAATATTAAAAGTACAAGATCTCCCCACTGACTGCTATTAAATAATACAGATGAACAGACGCAGGACACCTGTTCTTCTCAGCGCTTCGCTCTGTGAGGGCCGAGAGGAGCCTCACGGATCTTCACCGCACAGCCTTCGAAGGTTTTGGTTAAACACGGTTTGTCCTTATATAGTTTTTAGCGAGCTCAGTGAAAAGATTGTGTATTTTACCAAGTATTTGTGTGTGTGGCCTCATGCTTTACAGAGTGGCATGTCGTTAGCTGAGCTAGCATCAGATTCTGTAGAATGCAACGTTGCTATTATTTTCTCTAAAATAAATTAACTTAGTTACTGATTAAGTATAAACATTTCAGGACAAGAGCTTGTTCAGTTCTGATGGCATGCTTCTGTAGAAGCCAGATAATCAGCGTCTTTTTAACTTTATTTCTAATAAGTGGAGAACTACATTACCCATAATTCTGAAGTGAAATCTACCAATCAGAGAGTTCGCTGCTAGCTTCTGTTAAAATATAGTGTTTTAAAACGTACAATGTATTTTTAGATACAGCGCAAATAAGATTTTCTTAGTATGTGTCTTGTTTTACAGTATAATTATCTGAACTTGAGGTGCATTTATTTGAGAAGCGAAATAATAAAATTAGTGATGTCAAATTATTAATCACAATTGATTGCATCAAAAAGTTTATGTTTACATAATATATTAGTGTGTATATATATAAACACATGCAAGTATATAATAAAAAATGATATATATATATATATATATATATATATATATATTTATACACACACACACACATATATATATACATACTGTATATATTTATCTCCATACCCAACTAATTTTTTAAAAAATCCATAAAACTGAATACAAATGAACTTTTACTGGTGTCTATATAATACTGTTTTAAGTCTGTGGACTAACTTTACCACAGTTATGTTTTGCTGAACTTTACTGCTTCGGATTGTGCCTAAAAACACCCCTTATGTGTGTTTGTAATAAAGCAGTTCATAAACAGATCAAAAACCCGACTTGTGAAGAGGTGTTGTTTACTGCAGCTGCTTAAATGCAGCAGCAGCACGGCTCTCTACAGTAAACACTGGTGTAAACGCCACTAAAAGTCCTTTAAAATAAATAATTAAAAATGGGGCTTGAAAAATGCCTTATTTTAAAAAATTAATGCAAGCAGGATGGAGCACAGCTGAATGGAATGTCTCTTAAAATCACTGCACTCATATCCAATGCATGTGCAGGAAGATAATTGTAATATCATCCTATTTGAGCATGCGTCCTGAGAAGAGTTGGGCCGCCGTAACATCACAACCCATGGTGGCAGTATACATGGAAGAGAAACAAACACATGATTAATCACTCGTGACGGGACCAGCAGACTGGAGGACTGGCATGTTAAAGTAATTACTGGGGACAATACTGCATACAAGCCACAAAAACTCAACCTCAAAGCTGAAGAACCTCAAACGGGAACAGAAGCGGACGGCCCGTGTCTCCAACAGCGGTGGTGGGTTGCGAAAACCAGTTTTTGCAAGAAACAGAGCTACATGATTGCACTAAAATTTTAAAATGCGGCAATGGTTAAGTTGCCATCCAGACATATTTCTGGCAGATCTTCCCATGCTGGTTCTTGCTTGCACCACAGACCCTCATCCATACAGGCTTTGGTCAGATTGATTTGGCTCAGCATTAAATCCAGTGGTAAACGGCTTCTGTGAATTTCCAATCAGACCAACTCTACAATGTAGAATCGAATGAACAACCACTGCAAAACAAACAAGACAACATTTCTAGAGAATCTGCAGATTTTACCACACCGGTTTTGGTAGTCTCTGTCACAGCCAGAGTACTACACTCCTATTGGCAGCTGAAAGCATTATTAACCAAACGAAGATCTTTACAAACTTATAAGTGTCAGAATTGCGTTCCTAACTGCTGGTTAGTGGCTGCCACGCTTGCATTCCCTTCTAAAAACTCGGTTTATCGAGGACAAAAATGTCTTGCTAACACACACAATTATGGTTTGTCTAAACGATTGTTTAAAATCATATGTCTGGAAATTTAATAAGTAAATCAATTATAGCCACTGAACATTAGCTCCTCATAAGTGCTTTGAGTTTTATTCACTGCAACCTTTTTTAGCCTGAATAGATGCTTTAGTGCGTAAAAGTGTCCCAAAGACAGGATGTTTTAACTAATTCTACCTCAAATGACTTCCTGTGGGCCTTTTAGCAGGTCTACAGAGTGCCAGATCTTACTTAGAAATGGGATCCACCCATCTGAGAGCCCCTCTACCGATGTCCTTTCTCTCCAAATGCCTGCTTAAGCAAAAGTAACGCTGGCATAATCCCCCCCGAACCAAGCGGCCAATTCATTAGGGAAGCAGAAATCAAGCCAAAGATACCATTACTGTACATCTTTTACGGCCAACGTTATTAATTTAGAGCAGAGGCCAAATCATTTTCAGAAACTGCTTACATTTTATTACATTTATGACCTCTACTTTTGTGGAAGTGATGAAACTGCACATGTAGTTTTGATAGACTAATACATAATGACCAGGCTTATTAATTTGGCCATTATCAGCATCTGCAGTTTCAGCAATATATATGTATGTATGAGGAGTTTATTTGCAAAAAACATGTGATTTTTTATTAGGTTATTATGTTTGTATTGTGTCAGTTACCTGTAATTTTAGTTATTTTTTAAAGCGAATAAAAAACCCCAGCTGTAGTTTGGTTTAGTTTGATGGAAAAACATGATTCTGTTTTTGCAAATTAACACTTCATACATATATATATATATATATCAATTATATATGATCTCAATTAATTAAAAAAATATATAATAGGTTAATGTTAATATGTTGATATACAATTTGTATTTTTTACATTAATATGACAATTTGTTTATATGGTTAAATTTTTTTGCATTATAAAATTATTTTTATTTATTTAATTATTTTTTCCATTTTCAAATATTTTAAAAATCTATTTATATTTTTTAGATTATGCATTATGACTGTACAAACACATAATTTAGTTTCATTCACTAAAAGACGCATATAATAGCAAATATTATCTAATTAATTGCCCTGACCAATACAGCAGATCATGACAAATTTGATTTTATCCATGGCATTATATTGGCACGTCATCAACAAATGCCTTTTCTAGACATGATGACTGGTACCACTACTTAAAACATTACTGAATTTTCACACTATTTGTATTCAATGTAACGATGCAGTCAGTTGAAGCATACTCCTTAAGTTAGGTAAGCCCTTAGAGATTATTCATTTATGATGGGATTTCTTATCTTAAGGTTTCGTTGCAACCGGGCCCTGTGCTTTCGGACTCGTGTGATCCCAATCTTCCTGACGGATGCTCCATCAGCCCCAGCGTGCTGAACATGCCGCCCGCCAACCTGCAGTAATAAACAATCCCAGAGAGCGGCGGCGCTTTGTTTCCGCAGCGCGAACGCATTCATCCGTTTAAACTGCAGCAGGCTGTGAAGATGCTGCAGGGGTCTTAAATCAACCCCCTCCCAACCGCCCCAGAGCCTCAGTTATATGCAGGAATGCCGCGGCACGTGTTTCTGCCTCCGTCAGCATCTCCTCCCAACACTTTACAGCCTCCAAACATTTGGCGGACACAGACTTCAACTTGCTAATGCCTGAAAACCTTTTAAAGATCGCTGCTAATTTGCTGTGACCTCGTGAAAAGCGGGGCCCCAATCAAAACAGCTCCATGTTGGTTACATGTTGGCTATCTTGTCAGATTTCATGTTCACTGGCACTCTAATTTAACAACCCTGGAGAATGCGGACATCTTGAATGCATTTGCTCCGGTGCCATTCGAAAACAGTGGCTCTTTTAACACGCTAGTCAACGAGGATTATGGGGAAGTCTATCTGTCTAAAGATCCTAAAGCCAAATGGAAAAGTAACTAGGTGTGAGCGATGGTAGGATAACATAGACATGATCAGGCCCAGACTGTATTTTGTAGCAAAAATGGGAGAATTACGCTAAATGGAGCAGAAATGTAATCAAATTAGCCTAAATATAGAGTATAATAAAGAAAAAGGTATTTTTTGCATTTATTTTTTTTTTTTTAAATTACAAATATTTTTTAAGGTAGCATATGGTATTTTAAGGAGAAGAAAAAACTATAGAAACAATATATAATAACAAATATTTAGAAAATATAATAAATATGTATATTTAGCAAATACATATTAATGAAAAAAGGGTGAAAAAATTAACTTTTTCATTGTTATACAAATATTCTATTTCAAATAAACACTGACCTTTGTTTTGTTTCAACAGAAATATAAAGTTAAACAAATTTTTAAATATAACAGAAAATTCATAATAATTGATTATTAATTAATAATACAATGTTTATTGTGCTAATCAGCATATAAATAAAATAGAAAATGTTATAATATTAACTGTATTGTATTTTATTGATGAGAATGTAAAACCTTTGAAAAATATGTTTAATTTTCTACATTTTTTATTTAATTTATTTATTTTGCATTATCCACATTAGTGGTTGATCTAAAGTGCACAATAGTCAATATACTGTAAATATAAAGTAATGATGTAGTAATGTGAGCAAATACACAATCTTGTTGAAATCTATATATTTATATACTGCATTTTTGAGAAAATCTCAAAAGATCTTTGATAGTCTCGCCATAACTCAAACATCTGCAGTTAGCAGCATGCTACTTGGAAATAAATATTAGTTATCCCTTGATAAGACATCCAAGAAATACAAGAAGGGCCTACTCAATACGTAAAGAAGAAGAGTTTGCTGCAAAAAACAAAACAATTCCCATCACCCTAGAGAATAAAGAAAGTTGTTTGGTCATGGTATGAATCTGTGGTAAAGATCTCCAGGTTTGATATGACGAGAGCTAAAACACGGCACAAGAATGTAAACAAGCTTAACAACACTCGAAAAATACTCTCAAATTTACGAGCCAGTTACGAGTCCTGTCATTTACCTCCAAAGCTGTAATTTCCATTTATGCATGTAGAGAATGCTTCTTAACAAGCCCACATGCACAAACCAAACTGCTCTTTTGCATAATCCGCTGGTATATTTGAACATCCACGTTGAATGCTGCTTTCCTAGGAGCAAAAGTGAGTCGATCTCGACATTGGACTGCTGGCCAAACTCTCTAATGGCAGAGATGCAGATTTATTTATCTGGCGGAATCCAAGCCGACACTAAATACATCTTCCAGCCATGAGATCAAATGATCCTTGAACTTCCATAACAGCCCGTTTTTTTAAATGCACATTTATCACACAGAATTCCACACCGGACAGTGTTAGAGTGCTGAGGATCTGGATTCATCTGCCCCGCTATGTGTAAGTGGGAAATGTTGGAACTGCAGTAACAGAGGAGCTTGAGGAGGCTCTAAATCACAACCGAAGCCAACAGGAGGAATGCCGAAGAAAACTGCTCAGAGAAACTCTCTTTCGGCGATTACCTGGAGACCAAACAGAGACCATAAAGCAAGAGAAAGCACTTTCTCTGCATGTCTTGTTAATATTTGAAACCATTATCACTGTGGAAATCAGCCAACAGTTACCAATAACTATGCCCAGACAGCTCCTTTAGTAGAATTCTGTGGAACGTGACAAAAATGCATTAAAGGAATAGTTCACCCAAAAATGAAAATCACGGCATTTATCACCCCCACGCCAGGCTTCTGTCTGACGAACACAGTCGATGTTTTTTTTTTTACAAATTTGTCCTGGCTCTTCCAAGCTTCACGAAAGAGTCTATACATCTATAATTTGATGTATGATGCAACTTACGTCATACGCCGCACGTCCAGTCAGAGGTCAGCCCAAAAGGCGCTCTCGTGGAAAAAAAAATGGAAGTCAGTTATTTATATTATAATTTGAAAACTAGAAATATTTTTGTTACAAAACCCCTTGATCTACTTCAGAGGACATGTGATAAGCCCCCAAAGGCGTATAGGGTAGTTTTATAGGTTAGCATGTCTGATTTACGGAGACGCTATCCACCAGCATTATCAAGCTCGGAAAAGGCAGGATCTTTTTTCGTCTGTGTTCATCTGAAAGAAGAGAGTCATATACACCTAGGGTGGCTTTGGGGTGAATAAATTATGTTGTAATTTTCATTTTAACTATATACAGATAACTATCACACTAGATAATGAGAAGTTAAGGCTAGGTAATACCAAGGATGTTTACTAGATGTCATAGTAAAAATTAATGGATAGCATCAACTTTAATATATATTTTCACAAGTGAATAAGATAAGTATTTTATTCTTGTGATTGTAAAGCTAAATGTTTAGCATTATTACTCCAGTCTTCAGTGTCACATGGTCCTTCAGAAATACCTCTTAATAATTATATACTGCTCAAGAAATATTTCTAATCATAAATTATGAAAACAGTTGTGCTGCTTAAAGGAATAGTTCACTTTTGTCCAACGATGGAAGTCAATGGTGACCAAAACAGCCTTGAAACTATTCCTTTAATGTTTTTGTTAAAACAATGACACTTTTTTTCCGGATTATTTGAAAAACCTTGAAATCTTAACATTATACAGCAAATGTCTCTTTTGTACATTGGCAAGCATAACACACTTAATGAAAACTTGTATAAGGAAATTGATTAATTGAGATGCAATAGGATGTGTATAACTTTGTGAGTCTGCAGAGCTTTCGGTGGAGATTTGCATATTTATACTCTGTGTGGGCCTGCCAATAAGAAACAGAAACTTTCTCTCAGAAGAAAAAAGCCTTCAGCATCAAACAGTTGGCAGCGATCACGGATCAGACAGCTTAGCAGGGAAACTAACAAAATGGCTGGTTAATTAGCCCCTGTTTGATTGACCGCAAATCTCCTTCTTTCATATTTGAGTCACTGCAGGTTCTTAAGCTCCATCAGCTGATAGTTTTACTGGTGTATCGGCATGCAGTGAAACCTGTGTGAAGCTCAATACAGTAGGATCTGCGGTACATGCAAAAATGAACCGACAATGGAGAAAAATGCACACAACTCAAACGGAGTTTGTTACGCAGTCATGAGAAACTGAAACCATCCATTTCCCTTCTCACTATCTCAGGATAATGATAAATACACTGGACGTGTTCACAACAGCGTTATTTCTTTTTCCCCTCAATTTAAGCCAAATTAGTCCAAATTGCATCTGCAAACGTGCCAAAAACACAAAGTGTGCATTCTTTCTCATGGTTGAGGTAGAATAGACGAGAGGGGAACAAACAGAGCTATAAATGTTGCATGATAACGCTTTACAGCACTAGATCGTCATCAGAGTTTTGCCAACTGAAAATATGCAATAACCCCCCCAGTACACGACAAATCGCAAGCTTTATCTGACCCCTGATGCCATAAACATGAGTTTGCAGCATCATAAATAACCAACACTAAAGAGTCTGGTGTTTGACATTTAAGGTCACTGCTTGTCCTGACCTCAGGGTCATCAGGTTACGTCTGGGCATGGAGAAAACCTGTGAGAGGGTGAAGGTCATTAAAATATGTCCGGGTCACATTTTACCCTAAAATCAAAAAGATCCCAGCATCAAAAGTAATTCATAAAAGGGATTTTATGTCCATAGAAAAGTGTCTACTTATAAGCTTTTGGAGAATAAAATGTCATATTCTGGTTGAAATAATGTTATATTGTCATTCAGTGCAACACAATATTTGTGTAAAAATTATATAATAATTTCAGAATAAACATGCTTATTCTGACTGGTATATAATAAAATATATAAAAGAATAAGGAAGCATTTAACATTTTCTTGTGCTTTAAACTAGCAAAACCTAGGATAGTGACAAATAGTAAACTACAAATATTTAGTATTTAGAGTGAAAGTAATTCATCTTTTAATGTGGGTCAAGGAAAAATGTTGATTTATTTTTGACTTAAAAATAAAATACAATAAATAAACATTAACCACACAAATCTCTTTATTTAAATCTGTTTAAAATTAAAAAAAATAACATTTACGCAAATATTCTCATTACCGTAATGTGTACATTTTTACTACTGTAACAATAATCTAATTAAAAAGCAGATCATCTAATGTATACATTGATTATGAATAAACTGCATTATGATTTATATATATATATATATATATATATAATAAAAACAAAACTAAATAAAAGTAAATAATAAAAAAAAAAATATTTTGCATCATATTTTGAAATATGTCCAGGGCAGGTTCGTGACAGGTTTGGTGGGATGCGTATCTAAAGATCAGAAAGCCACACGCCGAGGTGCTGGTCTGCGCCATGGGGGGGTGGCTATTGTTCAGCATTTAACAGCAGCTTTGTCATCCTGTCAGCTGCATTTGTTACAGCAGAAAGGGAAGCTCTGAAAACACGCCACTCAGAGACCCGAATCAAAGCTGAGCGTTCTCGATGTGAGACCACAGTGACACTTACACCAGACCGGAGACTCGCTCAAAACACTGACAACTCCAGTTTTCACTTACTCTCAGCAGATCGAAAATATACACAGAAACACATGCAGCCATACGTTCACTAGTAATGCACCTAACTGGCAATCAGCATACAACTAGTCTAATTTAAGCCAAGTAACACGCACATACTGTATATATACATATAAACAACAGAGAAATCCATCAATTTTAAGCAGCTCTATAAAAATGAACAGTGTCATTGTTCTGCTTAAGTTTAATGTTGATTCGACTCAGTTCAATAACAGTTTCAGTGTTCATTTTCCAACTCTGTTCACATTTCTGAAGGCTAATAAACTACTGAAGTTAATTACAGAAGCTGTAAATCTTCTTACTATTTAAATGCGATGTTTCCATACACCGAGCTTGGTCTCATGCCAACAAAACCAAACAGCATTACATAATTCAAAGGACAAATTACTACAGCAAACAGAAAGCTTTACAGCAAATAATCACTTGACTTTCAGTCTGTTCCTCAAATAAAACAATTGAGGACTTCAGAAATCTTGAAACATAGTCATGCAGACTATTTTATGCCAATTCTATAGTGCTTTGTCGTTTGGAGAAAAAGGTATGAAAACATAATCTTCAAAACATCATCCAAGAAAGTCATACAGGTTTGAGGACAAATTCATTTTTTCAGGTGAGCCCCAGCAGTCCCGCACATTTCACAAACCTACAAGGAGCTGCTTGACTGTTCTCGTCTCACACGTTCTGCAGTCTGAGCTGGACTTAAACACGTCTGCGAACACTTACTCTCTGTTTTTACATAGAACAAGCAAATAAACCGTTGGAGGCGCACACACACGCAGCCTCGAGAGCAAATGAGGTTAAAATTCCCCAGATATCTGAGGAGGTTTCCAGTGCCAGCGAGCCGTGTCACCAGCTCCTTACCTGAAACACAGCGGTGGCCATCCTCAACGGGTGTGAATGCGCGCGCGTGTGTGTGTGTGTGTTTCAGCCCCAGCGCCGCATTCTCCTCTGAGCTGAGAGTATTGCGGGATGGTCCGGTCTGACTCTTCGGCAGCTCAGCGCACCTCTCTCAAACACACGCTGTAATCCAGCCAGCAGGAGTGAGTGTGTGGATGTGTGCGCAAACACCACAGCTTTCTTGGCTTCCTGAGAAAGGCTGAAATGTTGACTCACATTCCCTGTTCGCTCTAGCCAAAAAAGAGGATCATAAAAGAGATTCACACTATATATGGCTATGGACTAAGAGAGGAGGTCAGATCCAGACGCAGCACCTACAAACTCAACGAGCGCACGGCACGGAAATCTAGGAAGTCTAGCTGCAGGCTACTGCCATTCCCCTTTCCCTCTCACTTTTTTGCCCTCCCTTTTTTGCTCTCTCTCTCTCTCTCTCTTTTTCTCTCTCCCTCCCGCTCACTGTGAGCATTTATAAAACAGACAGCGCAAAAAATCCTTAGAAAAATATTCACAAGGTCCAAAATTAACACTCATCAAGCACCAAATGCATGAATAAAATGTTTCTTTTAGCAAAATTACACATCAGTAACTTTAAAAGTATATTTATTGATAATAGCTAGATTTATTTTATTATATATAGGCTAGAGAGAGTTGGGCTGCCTGTCACTAACGATTTTTAGTTCGATTAATCTAATGAGTAATTTATTGATTAATCGACTAATCAAAAAATAATAATTTTCCACAAAAAAAAAATCTATGTTTTCACTAAATAATATTTTTTAAACTACATTTTATTAAAATAAAATCCAAATTTCTATTTTTTTTTTTAAGTAAAAGTAAAATGCAACAAAGTTCATCATAAACTGTCCATTTAGTAGTCCTAATCACTGACATTAAAGCTTTTTGTTGTATAAACTACTAGAATAAATTGATAAAAACCCCCACAAGCAATATTTGTGATATTAAAATATAAACTACATTTGAAAATTTGTAATAGAGTGGTATGTTAGTTTCAGTGAATTAAGTATAATGAAACTAATTACATTTGAAATGTAAAAATAATACCAAAAACTTTTGTTCAAAATATGTGTATATTAGGGGTGGGCATAGATTAATTTTTTTAATCTAGATTAATCTAGATTAATTTTCAAATTAATCTAGATTAAT
>JAUMHR010000056.1:18680235-18695996 GCA_032361145.1 Enteromius fasciolatus
TAAAAAAAAAAGACTACTGAAGAAAGAAGGCAGGTTATCGTCTAACCTCAATAACAGCATGGAATTTAACACTGGCTTCAGGGCTGTTAGAGACCAGACAGAACCCAAGCAATTACTGAGAAGATACTGACAGCTTTAGTGCCATAACCTTCGGCCCTCGGGATAACAAATATACAAATACTTTTCAACTTCTTATTCTCTTTTAGTTTATCTACAACATCTCATTAGGACTAAATCATTTTAATAAAATAGTTATTAGTAATTTATGCATAATATTTATTAAATTATGAACATTTTAAAAATACAAACAAATAAAAAATATGTTTAGTAAGTTTGAACTTTTACTATATTATAATTTGTATGCTACTTTGTTTTGTTTACATTTAATAAAGGCACTAATCACTATTTAACTCAATCAACTGTGCAGCTCTACAGCACGTCATTGACGTAAATGACGTAAAATCTTCTTGCAATGTAATTATCCAATTTACATGGAAAACTTTCTATTATGAAAAATCAGCTGACCACTAAAGCAACAAATTGGTTTCTCAAAGGATTATCTGAGCTCTGATGACGAGAGCAGATAACATTATCTGTTTTCGTGAACGGCACAAAAACTATTAGAGCAACAAGCGTCTCTCTCTTTGAAGTGGGACTGGAGTGAACATGCTCCTACGAAGACTCTTGAGATTGAAGTACAATACAATGTGTCCTCTGTTGAATGCAATCGGAGGGGTCTGTTCAGATTACACACCCACACCATGCCCCACACCTCTCACTGACAAACAGCCTCAGAAACCACAGCCAAAACAACATGCATGCTAACTATTATTACCAGGGGGTCAGGGTTTAGCTGGTTAGCTTCTCCCCTGCTGGTACATGCTATAACTGCATCAGTATGTGCTCGAAAACAGCATCTTTTGACGACTCTTCAGAAAAAAAAAAAGTAATTAAATAAATAAAAGTTGTGTATTTATTTATTTATTTTGCCCTGAACAGCATATTTAAATGTAATCCAATTATTTTTAATTAAATGTATTAATAATAATAATAATAATAATAATAATAATAGTAGTAATAATAAAAAAAGAATTAAAAAAATAACTAACATAAACAAATAAAATAACATAACATAAAATAAAAAAATAAATAAAAAGTAGATTAAAAAAACACATTCAAAAACATTCTTGGCTTATATATATATATATATATATATATATATATACGTTCAGGTATATAAAATGTATTATTATTATTATTATATGTCATTAACCATTTTCCATTTCATGTTCCAATAATTTGTGTGAAAACTTGCTGATGCTCCAGGTTAATTCTGAAAAACACAGCTCTTTGTGCTCCTAAAAACACAATCATTTGTTTGGGCGTGACGTTGTGCAATAGTGCCATCTAATCATCATTTCTGATGCTGGTTTCCATGAAGCTAACAATTGAAGGTCTTTCTTTCTGAGCGCACCATCTTATTGGAAAACATGAGCTGTTTTGTTTGGTGATATCAAAATAATTATACAGAAGATGTCAGCTTCAAAGTGAGATGTCTGTTCGGAGTGTTCCTTACCAGATGTTGGTATGATGTGGGACGCAGAATCCAGCATTAATAACAAGCCTGACGAAAGAGGAGGAGAAGAGCAGAGGGAAAGCACAGCTATCCCATCAAGCTAAATATTGCCCTCGTCCCAAATGCAGCACTTGATGTGGACTTTGCTTGTTAGACGTGAACCCTTTTGTCATTGCATAATGCACAAAAAAAAAAAAAAAAACTTTTTAGGCATTAATTGTATATATATACACATACACGCAGGTATATTAACACAATTAATCATTATTAATTGCATGCAAAATAAAACGTGTGTGTGCGTGTTTCTTCTGTATGTATATATTTATATTCTTATATTTTACATGATATAAAAATATAATTAAAATTTAAACATTTGCATATGTATACACAGTGTATACACATATTATGTAAACATGTTTTTATTTTGAATGTTATTAATCGTGATTAATCGTTTAACAGCACTATTTTTATTAGAGCAAATAGAATACGATCACTGATACTTCAGCAAAACACTCAAAACAGGAGATCTAGCTTGAACAATTATGCATGCATATTTGCTTAGAAACAACAACAGAAACACGAACAAAGAATGCAGACCTGTCTTTAAAAAAAATCCCCTATTAGATGCTGGCATGTTATGAGTCTGACATATATCCTGTGTCCTGGATTTTATTATCTTTAATGATCCTCTCGGTGCTGCCTGTAATAAGCATCGTTATAAGTAACACTCAGGATGGTGTTTAATGTTTGCAGCCAGTGTAAGAGGGGGAAAAAATGCCAGGTCTAGCATGGCACAAGAGCCCAAGTGCTCCCAAAACAAGAACCATTCTTCCAACCAGCAAACTACAGGAGAACATTCCCATGATTCCGAGGAGGAACGTCCTGCTGGAACACGCAGGAGGCCAATCAGAGCCCTGCAGAGAGGCAGGTGCGTGAACAAGCAGCCCACCGCGCTCATGCTCACATATGGAGCGCAGATTCAACAAAGTGTGAATTCCTCAGGCTCTCTTTAAGCTGCGGGTGGTAAGGTTAGAACATCGCTACCAATCCTCACGTATGCTAAAGACATGAACTTGATGATCATAACCTGTGTCAGCACATTTTAGGAACAGTATTGTGGCTGCTGGAATAAATTATACATGCATGTATTTAAAGACTGTTTTGTTGAGCCCATTTAGTTTCTTTTGCGTTGCACAGAAGAAAGAAAGTCATAAGAAGTTTTGGTAAGAAGAAGAATGCTAATTTTTGGGTGAATTATCCCTTTAATGCATTGTTGGTGGACATGCATTTTGAAACAATGACTCCATAGACGGAATGGAATTGTTTTTTATGACTCTCAACAGAATTTTTGTCTGCGAAGACCAATTCAATGAAGTCACACAATATCAAGTCTACTCACAGTCAGGCTCACCGCAGGAACCCAACACTGCTCAAATCAACAGAATGTACACACATGCGTTCATCAAAAACATGCAGACTCACACACTCTGGCGGAGTGATGACCACGTCCTTGTATTGAGTTCCTACCGACACAGTCGAGCCAACGAATGCCAAGCAATAGAAATAATCAACAATTACTGCAAGAGAGAATGTTCTGGGTTGGAGCGCAGACATGAACTTTAGCGCTGTGGCACAATCCTGATGCATGACTGCTAATTTTTTAGGTTTAGTAAAAAGCACTGTGGGCCGGCAGGAACTCTCTGGGATTAGCATGTGATCAATCCAGCCTCAGACATCTAGTCCATATCTGCGCAGTGACCATCTGATGTCATAAAAAATGCTTTTAAATTAAAAAAAAAAAAAATGCTTTTAAAAAATCAGTTTCCATAAACCCCACTGTGAATAAATAAGCTTTCAATCGATGTAATTATGGTTTAACGTTGTCCTACTGTATCTGGTTGAGATACAGTACAACTATTTGAAAATATGGAATATTAGGGTGCAAAAAAATCTAAATTTAAAGCTGTCCAAATTAAGTCCTTAGCAATGTACGTGCATTACTAAAAAATTAAGTTTTGGTATATTTACGGTAGGATATTTTTATATTTTCATGGAACATTATCTTTACTTAATATCCTATTTTAAGTTCTATGGGAATCATCTTAAACTAATAATATGACTGGCTCTGGTCGTGAGGTACTAAATAAACTCTCTCCATTCTCTCTAAATACTACCAGCTTGCTGAAGAAAGAGTTTAAAAGGCTTCTTGCACATACCTCACGGCTGACATGCAATAATCCTGAAGGTCTGAACGTTCTGCAGTGTGAACTAAGCTGTAAGGTTTCCAGCTGCAGTGGAGTCAAACACATTTTGATGATTCAGTGAGATCTTGTTCTCTCACACGCTCAGTCGCTCACACTTTATTGCCCTATATGCAAACAAGAGCCAGGCTGATAAAAACGCATAATCAAATAAAGCAGGTTCTAATCAAATGAAGCATTTAGAGTGACCCCTCATAGACAAACATTCGGCTTCAAAACTCACACAAAACCAGAAAACTGGCTTTTAGCTGCATTTTTATTAAACAAAATACTTTTTAGTGAACATTTTAACCTGATTTCATACACCATGCAACAGCGTTTTTACATACCTTACTGCATGTTTCGACGCAGTTTTTCTGTTGAACTGTAGATACACAGTATTTGAACCGGATCTCCTTGTCTCTTAAGTACATCTCCGTACTCTGTGAGCTACCGAATAAACCTACCGTTTATGAAAACCCATAGATATGAAGCTGCATATGTGATGCTAACATTTTAAAGCATCAGTTTTCAGATCTCCCATCATATTAATATTGTTTTGAGGTCATAACATGATAACCTAACATAACAGCCTCTAGTGTTCTTTTTTTTTTTTTGGAAACGGCAGTGGTAAGTACTTCTTGGTACGCATTTCATGTATCGTTAAAAAGTGCACCTGGGTTCGTTTATGCCATTAAAATGAATGGATGGAGTTAAATTGAGAAAGAATTAGTTTTTAAGTTTTTAAGAATCCCCTTACCCCAGTTTGTACTGTACAATAACAGTGTATTGTTCAGACACACACCCATCTGAACTCCACCCAACTGAGCAACTCCTAATACATACTAATATCCCTCACGGCAGTGCCAATGTCACGATATAGTCTGTTTCTAATGAAACACATCATTTGCATCTCTCTGTGTTTCCAGCATGTGTATTTTCTTCTCTTCTTCTGCCTGTTCCTTTAGGGACTAATGGCTCATGCTGCTTCTCACTTGGCCTGCTGTTTACATATTTTCCATACTGTCTTGATTACTCCATCTCAACCAGTTTGGGTGTTGCTGTTTGTTTTCCCAACTGTATCTATGCCTGCAGCGCTGAGAATTGAGTAGGAAGAGGCACACATAAATCATAAATGATGAGTAATCATGCTCCACTGTCAGACAGGGAATGCACAGACAGACTTGGCCTTCTTAGATTATGTTGGGATCGTAGATGCAACCCGTATGAAAACACCAGAACAAAATAACCTCTAGGGCTCAAGTGATGTTTAGAAGCATGTAGCACCCACAGTGTGTTTAACTTCTTGCATGTCCTCTCAAACAGTGAGCGATGAATAAAACGTCCCTCATGCAGCTCTGATGGGTTAATAAAGTCCTCCTGTAGTGAATCAATGCGTTTTTGTACGATAAATATCCATATTTCCAACTTAATAAGCACTTTTCTCTCACGTCTGCTGTCTGTGGAAACCGGAACCAGTCCCGGTGGATGATGTAAGACATATTGCCTTACCTGATTAGTGATGAGCACAGCGAGAGGACAAACAAAAAATGCCAGTCATGAATTAGAGGCACAAACCGAGGATTTGTAAAGAAAAATGTAGGAGGATTTCGATTTAAGCCAAGAGGAGACTGGTTTTCCTTTGCTAAAGTAAGGAAACGTTGTTTTCTTTGAAACTACATCTCCCAGAGGGGCACCCACGACACATACTTCCACCAGGACTGCTTCTGGTTTCCCCAGACAGTAGACGTGAGAGAAAAGTGCTTATTAAGTATGAAATATAGATATTTGTCATACAAAAATGCATGGATCCGCTACAGGAAGACTTTATTTACCCTCCTAAGAGCTATGCGTGGGACATTTTATTACGAATAGGCACACATTATTTTACATCTTCCGAAGTCTAAGACCATCACCCTTTTTAGACTTGGAGGGGACTGGACTATTTTTATTGTAACTCTGATTGGATTCGTCGAAAAGAAGAAAGTCACATACACCTAGGATGCTCCCAAGGTTAGTAAAATACAGGACCATTTTCATGTTTGGGTGAACTATCCCTTTAAGAGTTGCAGCTTAACGTTTCTGCAAAATATTTGTTTAAAACCCCAGGTAATCTGTACAAATTCACTTTCATTATGCAGACAACTCATTCATCATGTCTTGTGACAAAGAGGTGCAGGGGTCGAAGCCTGTGTACCGTCATAATCCCTACATGACGTCTCAAGTTCATATATAGCACACATAACAGATGAGACAAGATCACGTTCTGTTAAAGCCAAAACTCAACAAGCCCATCTTAAAACAACACGTCTATCCATATGTTTTGTTTGTTTGGTTTTTTTCAGTTGACAATGACTGTTCATGCTTTCAGCTTTTAATAAGACTGCAGTACTCTGCTTTTCTCAATCCACTCCAGAGAAATGCAGGAAAGCCTGGACATCTGGACATGTTCATAACTAAACATCTGATATATGATGCAAACTCTGATGTTTTTTGTCAGCAAGTCAGGTTCACATCACAAAACGTGTCTCCTGAGGTAAATGAGACGCTGTGTGAGAGAGACGAATCCTCACGAACTCTGAAATGAGACGAATGTCAAAGCACAGGCTTAGAAACATCTGGAATAGAAGTTCAGCTGGGTGACTGCAGCTAGAGACCTACCAAACAATCATGACTTACTGTAATTGCCAAATTTGTGTGATATACTTAAATAATTGTTGAAAAAATATAACGGCTATATAAACTGTGTGACCTATGACTTTTAATTTAACCAAACATTGCATTAGTCAAGTAATTGTGACTTGCATAATATTCTCACTCTGAAGGGCCACTATTATCACCTCTCTGACTTCAATCTTGTTCAGTTTCACTCTATTAATCCCCGAAAATCGTATTACTGTCCCAAAGGGCACATGGGAGTTCACTTCCTTCAAGACATCTCACTCATCAACAGTATTGAACATCAAATGCTTCAATCTGTCATTGACTTCACAATCTGTTTACCTTCCATAATCAGAGTCACAAAGGCTTCTTGTTGTGCAAGATCAGAACATCAGAAGAGACCTGGATGTGAACAGCTCAATTATAGTTCATGGGCACACCCTAAAAGCAAGAAGCCCGTGTGAAGGCATTGTTTTCAGCAGAAGAAGGCTGGAGCCACTCTGCAGGGCTGAGGACGTGCAAAACCTGAGAAATACAGACGAGAATCAAAGGCTGGGAGCTGAGCCAGAGAGGAGGGACTCGAGAGCGAGCAAAAGGAAAGCAGTGGAGTCTCAGGGATGAAGCTAATGGGTCTCGCTTTGCCCTCTGCGTCTGAAAAACCTTAAGAACATCTCGAAGAACATCCTGGCAACCACGCTAGTAATCGCAGCAGCGAGTTTTGTACAGGCAAACACCACTCACATTTTTCATAAAATGTAAGTCATTATTATTTTGGACTGCACTCAAGAGAAATAAACCTTTTAAAATATAATGACTATGTCCCAAAAAGTAGAAGGGCTCAATTTAGTCATTTATGAAAGTGGGGGTCATGTCCTTCACAATTCTAATGCCTGCTACGCCCTGCCAAGCTCATCTCCATGCCAAACCAAGAGTTTAGCAGCACCCCACAGCTCTACACAACCACTTCACCCAAAACTTCTCTATTACATACCAGACATAAATCATCCTTAATGACAAACTAGTCTCTCTGAAGTAAGTCCCCAGAACGGGAGACAGACCATTGGATATGAAATGATGCTGAAAGGCCCTGCCAGAGTGCAGCTTGCAAACCTTCTGTGCTTGCAGCGATGGACTGCGCTGTAGTGGCATAAGCTGACTAGGGCTAAGAAATGGCAAACCACTTCTAAAATAAAGCTTGCTGCAGGACCGTATCCAAATGAGGCATGACACTCCACGGCTTACTGCATGGCCACAGGCTCATATAGCAGCTAGATAAAAACACAGCTAGAAAATACTCAGCATGTGTTCAGAATTAACAAAGCCATAGTAATAATTGTGTTACAGAATAAGACTAGGCGGTATAGAAATTGGTAGCAGAATTTGCTAAATACCAACACTGAACTCTATAGGAATCATCCTGTAATCATTACAAAACCTAATGTGAGAAATCACATTACAAAATCTGCATAGTAAAAAGCTTGCACAGAAGCACTATGCTTACCTGGTACTGGAGAGTTCGTAGAACGATATTTAAATGATGATCCTATTCCTTAATTTCCGAATGCGTGGCAGTGTATCTTGGTACTAAACAACTGCTTTAGCCGTGCAGTAAAATGTTATGAGGAGGAGAATGTGCGTACAGGAGATCCTGCTGCTCAGAAGCCCAGAACACACACTTCCTTTCAACCACACCTCAATCAGACTTCATGAGCATATTGTATATTTTTACTTTTAGCAGAAAAAACATATATAAACTCATATAAATACATATCTCAACTCTATACTGATATTATATATACATATATATGTACACACACATGTTATATACGCAAGTAAATAATAAGAAAAAGACAAATGAACCACATACTGTACATACTGTAAGGTTGTGCACCATTCAGGACGGAATTCTTGAATTTGAATTGAATTTAACAGGATTCAGAACTGCAACTTGTATTTGAATTATAAAATAAAATGTACACAATTACATGTTTTACTGGAAAAGCAAATCTAGGGGTGCAACAGTACAATTTCTTTTCAGAAACAATCCGATCTGATTTTGTAAAGTAATCACAGAAACATGTGAGTGGCCTCGTTTTAACTTAAGCTGGTAATAACATCCTAACTGTTCTGTCTTGGGTTCATGCTTAATAATCCAATCTCTAGCTTTGTTATAATGGATGCCCCAGCTGAAAGCCACAAAACAATGGATAGCTGTGAGCAAGGGAAGAGATGATGAGAAATCATTGCGGTCAGTGTACTTTGCTTAAACATATCAAGGACACGAGTCACAAATCTGGCAATGCACCTGCTAAATAAGCGAGAGGAACTCATCCGTGTAGAGCTGTGCAGCTCAGTCAGGAACCATATGGGCTTCACACCAGTGTTCAACGGATAGGGTGGAGCACTGCTTTTCCTGTTCAAGGGGGAAATACCCCGGACCAGATCCCCAGGACCAAACCCAGGTTTGAGTCATTCCATGTACTTCTTGGCTATTAGGGGATGCAGATTTTGGAAGGGGACCCATCATTGTTCTGTCCGTACATAGTTCCTCTATTTGTCCTCAATTAAGACCTTTACATCTTTAAAAGCTCCGTAGGGTCAGCACACTGAGAACTAGAAGTCGTTTGAGGTGGAAAAACAGCCAAATCCAGGAAGCCATTGGCTTCTATCACAACTCCAACCCGTCTGACCAATTCAGGAGCAAAATTGCACTCCTCGAGTGGCTAAAAAAATAAACACGGTAAGGTTATAAGTCTCTTGCTAGCAGTTGGTCAGTCCTCCAGCTGAAAGCAAGAAACATTGAGCTGAGGAAATGAGGTGAAACGTCGTAAAAGACAATGCTGTGTTTTTAGAGTCTCACGCCAGGACTAACAATGTGCTATGATCTTAAAAGGTTATTTAAAAAAGTGGGAAAGAAAAAGAATGTTTAGCTGTTTAAGAAAAAGGTGATTTATGGTGGTCAGAGTTAGTCCATTTTCTTACATTGACTCCCTAGGAGCTGAACTAAACATTACTCACGCTCTTCCCTTCCAGGAAAGGTCTTAAACCAAAACTCAACAAACATATCAAAAACATTGTCTGCATAAAAGTATTTTGCTAATTCATCTTAACACTCACTGCTGTTGTGCTAACAACCAGAATACTCAAGTGGGCATGATTACTCCGTTAACTTTTCTTTGCTGTTAAATAGCCTAGTTTAAAAAAAGATCCGTGCGCATTTTACTTTCACTTTTAAATTAGCGTCAATTCGACTTCAAATGCTTAAATCCAATTCAAGCAACAACAACGCATAACATAGAGCTTTTATTATCAAATCAAATAAAAATACACAATTCTACCTATGAAATAAAATAAATAACTTGCACAAAGGTTAAATAGTTAAAAAAAACAGTAAAGAATGAGGATCAAATAATTATTATGCAGCCACGTTCAGTTTTAATTGTCTGTTCTCTCAACAAACTAAATTATTTTGATTATTATAAAAAAAAATCTAAACGACGGTGTAGGGCGGTGTCACGGTGACGTAACCTGTGTTCGGGCTTAATACTGGTATCACCGCCAACACCGACTATCACAGCAAGCCTACTGCTCAACACAATTACCTTCAAAATGCTACTTCACAATAAAAGTAGTTGATCTGAAAGATACAACTGACTGTATATCCTTAAAATCAAAGGTTTTAAAAGGTTCCAAAATGGTTTTACAGCTATGGCATGGAAGAACATTGTTGGGTTTCCCAAAAGAACGCTTCAGCGAACAGTTCTTAAAAGAACCACTTTTCATAGCATGAAGAACATTTTCTTAAATCTAAAAAACATTTTACACAATTATATAAAGAACATTTTGTCGAATGGAAAGATTCCCATGGGTGTTCAAGCTTCTACATGGAACCATATATGCCAATAAAGAACCTTTATTTTTTTTTTAAATGGCCAACTGCTTGTCCACATACATGTTACTAACATGAAGCCATGATTTAGCTGTGTGTGTTCAAAGACATTCAGGGTAAGTGGGAGAGAAAGACATTTCAGATTCTATAAATAGTATTCAAAGGATCTGGAAAGACCAGCTGGAACACAAACAACGACATCAGAGCATAGACATTCTATAGCCTTCATGTATTACCAAATACGGATGTATAGTTCAATAGACTAAAATGACTAATGGCTTTATCTCCTGGTCGGTACAAAGGCAATCTAGGGTATTTGCAGCTGCAGCTCCATAGGTTGAGTAGGAAGTTTTTCTTACACATAGTGATCATATTTCTCATTGCCAATGTAAACAAGCATTTCAGGGGCCCAAGTTAAAGCTGACGTGTATATTGTTCTAAAGAAAACTTTCTCCTATTTGAGAAAAATAATTTTGTTCACTTCCATGCAATGATAATTCTCTCTCATTTGAATTTCATAACGGCGACTTTCAAAGACTGACTACAACACAAGAAAATTGCATTTGGGCTGTGGAGGAACAGTTCATTAGTTGGACCTAATTGATAAACATGAGTCTATTCGTCTGAATGAGAAGCTTGCAAACATGTAATCGATTTTGTTGGTGAAGTATTTCAAAAGAATAAAGTTTAGAATAAATTAGAATATTAGTTTTGTGAATGGTTTATGACTCATAGGACAAGAACTCTGCAGACACGATAACTAAATTACCGTAAACCGATTTGAAAGTTTTGAGACACTAAACAAAGTTGATTGAATGAATTATTGACTTAACACAAGAAACGTGCAGAACATTTTAACCTAGTGAACCAGTGAACAAATCTTATTAATGAACCGATTCAATGGTGAGTGAATGGTTTGAATCATTAAAAAAACTAAACAAAAAAAAACCTCAACAAATCATATTAGTGAACTGATTCAAAGGATTCAACTCACTGAAATTGATTACAATTATTTTAATCAGAAAGTAAACATTTCACCTTAAAGAAATGTTTCAGAATACACAATAAAGCCACATCTGACATCTTTGACTAGGTTTTCTCACACCTTTTAATTCACACTGATTTCCTCTGGCATTTCCAGTAATTGCCCTCCTCAGCATGCTGACTCTCCCCGCAGTGAACTGGCACCGTACACACGTGCTCGCCAAAGGCGTCTCACATTAGCTCTCTACAGCTCATGGCTGGCCTTTGAGTCTAATGCTTCATTTACTCTCCCACTTAACCTCACTTGCCTATATTTACAATCACCCAGAGACTGTAACTTCATTTTCCAGCCTTTGGAATTCAAATCAAGTCCAGTCTCGTGGACGTGCCTAAACTCGTCCAAACCTGTGTGCGATGAACCCGCTGTGAACCGCTGCAGTCGTTTCCGACCCCTTGTGAAACCAGGCTAAGCTGTCGACAGAAACGAGCAATCGTAACGAGAGAAGAAGAGACGTTGGAGAAGGTGAATATGTTGTGATTGGAGCTGTCTGACCTGCACAACCTTCTGTTATCTAAGACACATTTACGAGTCGTTCTTCGGGCTGAAATTTGTCCCAGCTCTTTTACCTGCCAAAAGACTTAAGTGTTTTTTATCGACTTTTCAAGTAAAAATATCTAAGACACATTAACATGAGAAGCAACACAGAATAAAGTTGCATTTTGAATGTATTTTGTCTTACTGCAACTGTTAGATACTGTAAGCATAAAAAAATAAGTCCTAATATTCTAAGCAATGTTGTTTCTCAAGTAAATTTATCTTGAATTGTTGATGTAATTGTTGATGGAAAACAAGACAAAAAAAAAATGTTTTACTAAATATCAATGTTTCTTGTCAACATTTTAGTCATTATGTGTATTTTAGGTGGATGTTTCTTTAGCACGTGTCTGTTCGCAATGTCATATTTGTGTTCATGTGCCATTTGTCTGGTTTCTTCCAACATTTCTCAGAGCAGAGCCAGATAGCCGCCAAGTCTGGACAGTGCAAATGGTCTGAGCATTTGTTTTCTGTGGCGGAGGTTAGACAGCAGCCACATCTTATCTAAATACGGACGTGGAGATTTATGGAATAGCATGTCGGTGTGGAAAATGTCCATCTGACAAGGGCTTGATTTATATAAATTGCTTGAATTTTTATTGAGATGTCAACACAAAATTAAAACTGACCCTATTCATTTTTATAATGCACTATCCTAGACTTACAGGGACAATTTGCTGCTCCTTATTTCTTCAAAAAGTCAATACAAGTACAATCTTTAATTAAAAAAAAATACTTTTTTTAAATTTTTACTCAGTAAACGTGGTCTAACGTGGATGTACATTGGGAGCGTAAGTGGTGAATATAATAAAATAGCACATTGACTTTTAAGTGATTCCTGTAATAAAATCGGGAGTAATCCAAAGGCCAGCTCTGCATCACTCATTGTCATTTTCATCTTTTATCTAATGACAGGAAACGAATTGCATCCATTCTTGGATGATTTGGTCGGAAATTCCTCAGTGATTCTGGCGAGGGAAGTTGTTACATGTCTTTAAACAGATCTGGGGCATTTTTTGAGCCTTAATCGCAGTTTAATCAAGGGAGCTTCAGGGTGTCATAGCTGTCCTCCCAAATCAGACGTAATCTATCAAACAAAAAGCCCCGTCCTGTTGTGTTTTTTTTTTCTTGATAATCTCAAAAAGAACACATCCCTGCAAGTCCCCCCAAACGGTCAAGTGTTGCTGAACGACTGTGATCTGCAAAGCAAACTCAGAGCTCAAAAAAAAAGAAAAAAAACACGCACCCCTTTGCACCTCTGGAATTTCCTGTGGGTGCAAAAAAGTGGCACAGCAGTAGGTAGGACTAGCTGCCTGACACAAATACACATACACATTACCAATATACACAATAATAGCTGCCATATGGAGCTCAGAGATGATGGAGAGGAGCAATCAGTGGCTCTGTTGCAAAAACCTAGTGAGCTGCCTAAATAGGCTGCATTTTAAGGCACCTCTCAAGCATAATCGTTCCAGAAGTGTTTTGTTTTTACAGCGATGCCACACAGTAGAACAACCATTTTTGGGTCTCTAAAGAATCTTTCAGTGAACAGTTCTTAAAAAGAGTACCTTTTTTTCACTCTTAAAACAACATTCAAAACAGGACTATCATACAGGAAAGGTTGAGGAGCTTAATTTTGGGGAGGGTATTCTAAAACAAGGAACGAGTCGGCCAAGCCAAACATGTCCTGGGACAGCATGCGGTTGTTTTTTTAAGAGTACGCCGATACCCTTCCTCTACCAGAGGGGCTACTATCAAGGAAAAAAATGTCCTTTGTGATAAGCTTTGTTTGGTTTCCAGACAGAAATGTGATGGTGGATTTGACAAAAGGAGCCTAACCTGTACAAGCAGACACAACCATTTAGGGAAGTTCACTCAGTCTCTCACAACACAATTTTAGTGTTGCAGACATTTATTTTTAAGCAAAAAATTGTTTTGAGTGTCTAACATGACAAATCAAGCATGCTTTGTTGCTTACCTTAACCTCACACTTCCTGTGGCAGGCTAACCGGCAAACTGCAAAGAAAAACAACAACCCATTATTTTTTCCTTTAAAAATTCAATTGTGCATTTAAAAATTCAAAATACTTTTTAAACTAATACTTAGGGGTGTAAGTAGCATTTAAGTAAATTGTGGACTTTCTTAAAAAAAAAAAAAAAAGAAAGAAAAAAAATCAAATACAATACTTTTTAAATAATGTAAATATATTTTGTTCTGCATGTTTACCATTCCCGAAAGGCTTAACTAGGATGTAAGCACACATTGTGGAATTGGGAAGAAAACAAAAACAAAACATTCACTCATCTTTTTGTACTGCAGAACTTGTTTACTCTCTGACAAATAACAATTGCCATTAGAAACTTGACATTACACAGCACCCTTTACACGTTTGCCACAGTGGTTGAGCTCAGGCAGGGCCACAACAACCCTAGACATTAAGGAGGAAGTGTTGCCCACAAGATCATTCAGATTAGTGGTTGATCATTACGGGTTTTCAATGAACATCATCTGTGATCCATGTAAAATGGAGGAAAAGCTTTCAGACATTTATGACTGATGTAAAACTGCTCAACACAACAAAAAGTTGCCAAAACCAGTTTTTCTGTTTATATGATCCTTTCTGGACAGAGTCATAGACCACCAGTGAAGAACACTGGATGAGACGGAGCTATTCTTCAGCAGATATTTGCAATAAGCAGTCTAGTGCATTCACAACTGTTAACATTGTGGTCTTGTATTGTCAGATCTCATGATAATTCACTGTTATGTAAACTTTAGCTTGCTAAATTCGCACTCTGACAATTAATCAGACAAAATATAATTAGTTTTGGCATATACTGTAACCTAAATTTAAAATTAAATAAAAAATTTAATTTAAAAGAATAATAAAAAATAAAATGCAATAAGTAATCTTTAAAAAGCATAAATAAAATGTATTTGTATGAATAGAATTTAAGTCAATTCAATTCATTAATTAACCCACATCCAGACAATTTACATCAGTATTATTCAATAAAAATAAATCCGTACTCAACAAAATGTTTGTTACTCAAACCTCATTTAGAAAACAGATTGCTTGACAGATTCACAGAGTATCTGTGGGCCCAGAGAACATAAAGAACCTCCTATCCCAGCCCATTCCAATCCACCTCATACAGGTACAGCACACTTCAGCAAACAGTGGCCCAAACGCTCCTGCTCTTCTTACACAGAGCACAGTCTGTTCTCCACGTCTGACCTGCCATACCACAGAGAGGGGCGGAGCCTCAACAACAGAGGGTCTACACACAACCAGGGTTTTTTTAGTCACCGAGGTGATGAAATATCTCCAAAGGCACACCTAATCTCTCTCAAACTACTCTAATGGCAGACAGAGACAAGTACACCTTTTTAAAACATGGTGAGCTGTCTTGTTGCATACTGTCTGCATAGGGAATGAGAAGTTACATCGCAAAACAAAAACAAAAACTTTTCTTATTTTTACAGAGGTTGTTTCTGTCAGTCAGAGAAAATCAGAATTGCGAGATAAAGGCTCGGTTTCAAAAGACTTAGCTTAAGCTAGGACTAGGCCTTAGTTAAATTAAGATATTTAAGCAACCTTTAAAAAATGTCTTTAGACGAAAACTTTACAGGTGTGCATCTTGACAAAGAACAATGACACTGATATTTCAGAGCAAGAACTTCTCAGTTCAAACAGCTTTCAATTCTGACTTTATCCCCCAGTTTCACAGAAAAGGTTTAAGCTAGTCCCAGACTAAATTGCATGTTTGAGCTGTCTCAGATGAAAATATCTTGCCCTGATGAATCTTAAAACA
>JAUMHR010000056.1:18699571-18710895 GCA_032361145.1 Enteromius fasciolatus
AGGGATTGGTGGATGGGTTAATTGGTGTATGCAGGGAGGGGTGGATTGGTAGATGGAGGGAGGGAGGGAGGGATGGATGGAGAGATAAGGGAGGGAGGGATGGATGGATGGATAGATAAGGGATGGATGGATGGATGGATTGGTGGATGGGTTAATTGGTGTATGCAGGGAGGGGTGGATGGAGGGATGGGTGGATTGGTAGATGGATGTAGGTAGGGAGGGAGGGACGGTTGGAAGCGATAAGGGAGGGAGGGAGGGATGGATGGAGTGAGGGGGAGATCAAGGGAGGGAAAGATGTAGGGATGGATGGAGGGAGGGAGGAACAGATGGAAAGATCAAGGGAGGGAGGGAGGAATAGATATTTTAAGACAATCACACAAAAAAAAAATGCTCCAAATAATAATAAAACAGAAAATATCATCTGTGATGTCACTGACTGGACCATCCAACAATACGCTGTACCATAAAAGCTATATAATATAAACCACCTGTTCTTTCATTTTTCAGCAAAAATACAAATCTTTTGATCATAATTGCCAACACAAGCACCACATACCCTGTTCTACAGTTCAAATCACAAGGCATTCCTCAGTTAACTGACAACAGCATACACAAACACTAAGGTACATATTGAACTGTACACTTATTTTGGGAATGTCTTTGCATTATGATTAATAACTACTGTATGTTCACTGTGTGCTTTCATTCCTGTATCGTATCAAGTGGTCATGTGAGGAGCATTTCACAGATAAACATCACATTTTAAGCACACAGAGCCGCACAACTGACACACACAAAATACCATGTCCATGAAAAGCCTCAGTGACACCCATAAGAAGCTTATTATAGTTGTGACGTGTCTGTGTGAGAAAGTGAGGAAAATCCTTGTATTATGCAATCCATCCATTTAACCTCTATATATATTGTTTGCACTCTATACGACCCTGTTCTGTCCATTCAGAAGACTATCTACTTCTAAGTGTGATTTCAGGTGTTAACTAAGAAACACCCCCCTCCCCCGTGCAGCTGTTAAGCTTTAATATCCTGTATGGACTATTTCCCACAATTCCCTCTGATGCTCATCTGGTGTAGATTCCGATCTTTTCTCCAAGTCTAACTCCACTGCAGTACTGAATCAACATGCTTTCTCAGAGCCGTGCTCATGCGCCTGAGAACGCAGGATAAATCACTGCTACGTTTGTTGAAACAGCTGCTGAATTCAACACACATTACGGTGGATCACAGTGCTTATGTAATAGTATAAGAAATTAACAGCATACAGTGGTCACTCCTCAAAGTGTGTGAAGTTTTTTTCCTGAAAATCAGAGCGTGTTGTGGTTGGTGGGCTCTTTTCTGCAATCGTAAAACTGTGAACATTACACTAACAGGATCTCTACTTGTATATTCTTGCACTGTCTCCTAGTGGCAAAAACGAATACTGCATGAGTTTATTTGCAAACAGATGCACAGAAAGAGCTTGTGCACAAAAGATATTGTAGCAAAATGTATATTCTATCTATAATGGTCTTTTCTCATAAATGTCTTGCACAGTTTAGTGAAATGGCTAGTCCATGTCAAATAAAAAGAAAATACAAATCATTTAAAGGGGCTAATGCAACAAAACTACATTTCCCATCATTCCCAGTGAAATTACAAATTGTTTTACACAGACATACTGTAATAATTACACGCCTAATGCTCATTGCATGTTCTTTAATTTGTTGTAGTAGTACAAATAAATGAATAAATAAATAAAGCTTCTTGTCTTATTGCTTTTGGAAATTATTCTGAGCAAAATTGCTTGTATGAGCAATATATATTATAATTACTTATAAAGTCCATAAGTAACATAAGGAAGGTATAATGTGAACTCCGCAAAATGTAATTAAAATATACAGTATATAACCGACCAGAAGGTGTCAGCGTCTCACTGGTGCATTTTAACCTCAAAAGCTATTTGGGGTGCTGGACCCTCCATTTCAACATAATGTCTCAAACTGTTCACAGAGCTAGTAAATCATCGAAACCTAATCAGATGCTTAAAAAATATCCTGTCTATTAGGATGCCTCCTCATGCCTGCCATCATTGTAGATTATCAGATGCTATGGCGCCTTAGAAGGTCTGCAACCAGATTCAATAAAAGAATCCTCATGCTTTAATTCTGGTTGGTGATGAAGCTTTAATTTCAGATTTCTCAAGTAAAGGCTTTAACGAAAATGTGGAGGTTTCTCATGAATATATTTTCAGTAATGTAAAAGATTTAAATGAAAGTCCTGCATGTGTTTACTGCCATACCAAATGGAAGGTCGTGCTGAGATGGGAAGTTTTAGCTGATTAAAGTAATGATGTTAGACTCGGCACAGAGCTCGTCTATCAGCAGGGAGAAATTAACGGCTGTCTTCATCAATCTGCTTATCTCATTTCACTAATGCAGCTTCAGGAGAGGAGTGGCAACTTCAGGAAGCCCTAATGAGCTGTAGTGAGCGGTTATGTAATGTGTGTTCCTTAATCACAATGGCAATGATGGATGGATGAGAAAAAAATAAACAGTGCGTGATGGACCTGCTGTGGGAAATTTTTAAAGGTGAAGCGTGACAATTTTGAGCTCACAGACAGAATTCTCAAATCTGATTGGTTGAGCAGTGCCGATACACAATCTAAAGAAACCGGGACTTTTCACTGTTTGTATCACTTCACTTACACGCCAGTCCAAGGGCCTGTTCCATAAAAAAAGTGTTTACCAAATAAGCCAGGTTTATTTCAGTTAGTCTGACTTATTGCCAGTTAATTTGGTTTGAAATAAATCAGAGTATCTGCCAAAAGCCTGGATTATTTGGTAAACCTGTTTTATGGAACAGGCCCCATGTTTTTATTTTTGTTGCTGATTTTATTGTTTTGTTTGTTTTTTTGTGAGTGTTTTTGCAGGTGACATGTAAAATATCTCCTTCAAATACTATACATTTACTTCAGAAGCATCTTAGGATATTATGTTTTCAAATAAACTACTATTTTTGTTTGATTATTTTGAAGAACAGACAAAAATATATATATAAAAATACAATCTTCCAGTGATGTAAAACAAAACAGACTTATATTCCAGGATTGATAAGTCTTAATGTCCATCTTAAGTGGTGTTCTTGAATAAATAAGGATAAGCAAAAGAAGCTAAATAATGTAATACATTATCTTATGTAGGCTTAAAATGCATGAAAATGTTTTTGCTTAATACAAGAATATGTCAAAACTCATGTAATTTCAATACATTTTCTTTATATAAGAATGTTTATATATTTGTATATATGAACACAAGGCAATATACGAATTAAGAAAACAACTTTTTATAGTAAAGTGTTCTTGTGAGTCACTGAATCAGTCACGTATGTGACTCATTTATAAAAACAGATTCATTTTGGAACAAAACACGAACCCTGTTTGTTACTCAAAGACATATTTTTACTTGCTGTACAGTATTTTCATTGGCAAAGAAAAACTTTGCATAAACAAATATGACAAATTTGAGATACTCAACATTAACATCTGGTCTACTAAAAAAAGTTTAATTAAATAAGCTAATGATGTAATCATGCTGTTGATCTGAAAATATTGACTGAATTATTTTACATTCTTAAATCAATTTTGTGTAACAATGCTTTTACTTTTCGAATTTGGTAATAATGAGTTTTAAAAATGCATCTGCAATTACCCTCTGCTAAATTGTTACACTGCCAGTGGTCGACAATGTATTGTGGGATACAGTGCCATGTATTTTGTTGTATATTGCACATTTAAGTAAATGTCATTGGAATGCAATCAAGTCGTCTGGCTTTTCTTTGCAACCAGAAAATTATAGTAGTTTGAAAAGAATACGTACTTCATACCTCAGAAACAGTAAGAGTATTATGTTAGTATGCTATTCCAAAGGTAACCAACTAAACAAAAGGCACATAAATTGCACATTTCACCCTTAAAAGACTTATTTCCTGGACAGACTCCTTTGTGTAAACTGGCTTGGGCTTTGTTAGATTGTGTGTGTCCGCTTGCATGTGTTTGCCATGTGTTCGCACACACACACAAAGCACAAAACACAAATCCAGCGCACCATCAGTCTCTTCAAAGCCGCCTGCACCCCTGAGGGTGATCAGGGGAGATTTTGCATTTCTTTCTGAAAAAGGAAAACAGTCTCAATGTCCAGAGGCAGAGATGGAATGCTAATGAAACCACAGAAAATGCTATTTTTACGTACACGTTTCCCCTTGACATCGTTTCATATCTCTGGGTCACCTCAGCACTGCGCCTGAGGTGTTTATGCTGGCGAGAAGACACGCCAGATCAATTGATGCCATTGAAAAGCAAACAAGAAACAACAGTGAGTCATGACAGAGTCAGGCGGGCTGCTTTCACTCTTGCAAAGGAAACGCGTCCAAAACTGTGATTGGCTGGAATGAAAATAATCAGATGAGATCATGTTACAGGGCAGGGGGCTCAAAAGGGGGGGGGGGGGGGGGGGGGCGGTGTACGGTGCGTTCTGTCCTTGTACTGAAAGCAGGCCGCCCTTCTCGATCCAGAGTGGTGCTGCTTGATTTTGCCAAACTTTGTCTGCTGGAGACCCAGCTATTGTACTCTGAACACACAGCAACTTTGTGATGATTTAAATTGGCCTTTCAGACTAAAGTAAACTAGTTAGAATAGTTAGACTCATTAGAATAGTTTCATAGACATATGACACAACCACACAAAGACTGGTTTGATTAGAGTAGAGTTAATTTGCGTGTTTCAGTGAGTTCAAACACCTGCAAAGAGTTCAATTCATCTTATGTTTTGGATGTAAACCGATTGACTGGTTTAGTGGATAAATGTGCGTTTATTTGAAGTGCAGACCACACATTTAAAGATTTTAAAAACATGTCTGCAATTAATTCAAGCCCTGAAAATGACAGTAATCCACGTTAGCTTTGCGGCTGAGTTCAGTCTGACCTGCTGTTCTCATGTCAAGAGCTCGACTGTGATCAGGCCTGCAAACTGCATGCTTTATCTACCATTAGATGGGACACAGCTGTCTGCGGTAAAACTGCGCTCATTTATGAGCACCATGGCAGGATGCTTATCTTCCCAAAGCTTTTAAGTGCAGGTATGGTTCCTTTCAAACTAAATTTACTCAAACAGGGACAATTCATATATCAGCTCAGATCATTTGTAATTTCCTCTATCTACTCCTCTATTTCCTCCATCTACTAAAGAGGGTAACAAACCAATACGGTCAGATTAACAGTTCGTAACACTCAGTCAAGGTAATAGCAGATAAACTCAGGTAGAGCCCGACCGATATATCGGCCGATATTATGCATTTTCCAAACTATCCGTATCGGCATTTATAATGGCCGATAAATGAAGATTTCAAAATTAAAATAAAAATGGACGAAACGCCCTTACTGGTAACTTTGATTCGGTTGTTATTGTGTTTTTGTTCAAAGGACTTTAAAGTTACATATCTAAAGTTTCTATTTTTATACACATTTAATTTATCAGAACTAATATATAATATATTTTGATGTTCCTCTGTTCTGTTGTGACAATAATATTTTAGTGAATACTCAACTACAAATAACTATTCTTGTACTAAAACCTGCCTCTGCTGGACTGGAGCTATTGAGGATTGACTGATTCGGTACACTACCTCATATACTGTTAGCAATTTAGATTTTGCTGTTATTATTTATCAGAACTTAACAGAATTTGTCTCCAGTCTTATATTTATGAAGCTTACCAAGTCTTTTAAAACTGGTTACTTTGATTTGGTTGTTGTTGTTTTTGTGTTTTTTCACTCAAAGGACTTTACGTTTCATATCTTAAGTTTGTATTTTTATACATTTTATTTATCAGAACTTTAATATATTTTGATGTTCCTCTGTTCCGTTGTAAACAATAAAAGAAAAGTTTCTTTTTGAAATGCATTATCATATTATGTTAGTTAAAACTCATAAATAACTACAAATAACTATTTTGGGGAAATCTGTCAATGTTTTGTTGCATGTTTATGAAATAAATTTTAAAAAAGCCGATATATCGGATTTTAAAACTAACAAGCATTTGTATCGGTATCAGCCTTCAAACTCCTTTATCGGCAGGGCTCTGTTTGATAGGACAGTTAATTGACAGGAACCAGCGTGGGAGGGGAGTAGGGTGGGTGGGGTTTGGATAAGGACTGGAACTTGGGACATTTTTTTGTTTGTTTTTTGGTACAATTTTGTAAGGGATGCAGTACACTATCCACAGCCAATCACTAAACTGCTTCTTTTCTCTGTGTAATGCAATGACACCAGGTAATTAGCAGATAATCACCCAATGCAATAAAAAAAATTGGGTGCATATAATGATATAGCATGCTGTAATGTCCCAGAAGTCCGAATGCAGTGTTTAATTTGACTTTAAAGCGCTAACTACAACAACATGCTTTCTCAATATTACCTGTACCAGCCGAGTCCGCGCATGTAATGCCTGTCAAAGAAGTGCGGTTCGGAGCCGAGCGCGCGGATGTCCGGATGAAGCCTCAGGAACTCCAGCAGCGCGCGCGTGCCTCCCTTCTTCACTCCGATGATGAGCGCGTCCGGGAGGCGCCGGCTCGCGGTCCAGTCCTTCCCTGAGCTGTTTCCATCCACGCTATCATCCGGCGCCGTCAATATCTCTCTCAGCACAGTCTTATTATACCATCCCAGCGGTGAGTTCTGCGAACTGTCCACCAAGTCCGGCCCGCAGCATCCCAACAGAAAGTAGAGGATCGAGACGCAAATAATGCTGAAAGAAAACATGATGACTAGTTTTTGCAAGAGTCTCCGGAGGTCCAGAGGCGCGTTGTTAAAAGTTGCCATCCCTTTGAGGACGCTCTGCAGACGGCCATTCTCTTCAGGACTTTATTCGCTTCACTTTGACCAGCTGGATGCCAAACGCGCGAATGACAGCGGGCGCGTCCCGTTCCGAGCGCTTCGAGGAGCGGCATTCCTCAACAAAATCCGCTTTGTAGAGTGTCATCGTGTCAGTGGGAGATCGAGGGGGCTCGTACTTCCATGCTTTGCGCGGACTGTAGAAACAGAGCTTGCAATATCCGTGCAGGAGAGCGAAGATGTGACTGTCCCGGGAGGATTCCTGAAGCCGCTCTCATTCATTCATGAAAGTGCGCGCGGCTCTTCAGCAGAGTTTGATTGGAGGGTGACGGCTGAAGGCGGGTTTAATGCTGCTCTTCTCATACATCAGATGAGCATGGGGTGAAATATGGCATGCATTATTTTTGCATATATGTGCATTAATATTTGCTCTGCTAAATAATAACAGCAGGGTTGTTTATCTCAGAAAAGTGAAAAGAATGAGAACAAACAAGAACATAAAAAAGTAGATCTGCAATGAAATGTAGTCACAACAGTGCAGTTCACAGCTCCCATTCAGTTCTGTGAATGTTTAAATATATTAAAACAGGGAAGAAGATGTCACACTTTTTACTTCGGTGAACATTTTGTTTCTGAAACTCACACCTGTCACCACATTAAATGGGGTAATTTGTCACAGTGAAACCTGACTACAAGGAAACAAAACAAAAATATGGATTACTTTAATTGTTTAAATAAAATTCAAAAACAGTATTCATTTATAACACATTGGGTTTTTTTAAATGTGAACATGCTTTGAAGAAAATCAAAGAATAAAATATATCCACAATAAAATATATCCAGTTGCTTGGACTAAAAATTATATTTTAACATTCTTGCCTTCCTTTGCATGCATGACTGCACAAAGAGCATTGTTTAATTTGTATATTTCCACAATTATAGTAAATGTTTTTGTTGTTTCTTATATTTTTATTGAAAAACAGACATGGAATATAAAATTTCATTTATCCAGGCTAAGACAGATATATCCTCATATTTTCAAATACAAAATTGCAACACATATCAATCAGTAGAGTGAGAGGTATGTTCTTCCAGGAGAGTGTTACTAAACATCTCAATAATTGAAGACATTAATGTTATAATATTTTGCCAGAATAGCTTAATCACCTCCCTTTATGTTTTTGCCATCCGAAACATGTATCTGGGATGTCTGGGTATTTAACTTTTCAGGGGTGACATAAGTAAACATTATCCAGTTGTATTGGATTTGCTTAAATAGTATTTATTGACAAATTCTGAGCTTTAACACGTACTTCTAAATCTGACCGCTCATATTGCAAATCTATACCCAAGCTTCACAGATATGGTAAATTATTGCCACTTTTGAATGCACTGTCCTATTTCAATTTTGTTTTCCATAAGAAAGTACGTTTTTACAATCAGCTACGACAATACTAGACTAAATTTTAAGTAACTGTTTTACACGATCATAAACCCTAGAAATAAGCGAAATAAATGAAAAAATATTGTGCTTTTTATCCATTGCTGTCCAGTCCAATATGGAAGCCTGCCTATTTTTTGTGCATAATGACTTAAATTAAGCTATGGTATGGCTTCAGAAGATAATATTTGGATTTGCATTCAAGCCATCAAAACATTCGCGTTTCTGCATGACTCCTCAAGACCTCCAGCAGAGCAAAGGCCTCTTTCTGTGACCCTCGACCAGATCCTCGTAATCTAACCATCCTTTGTAACCGTTTCAAGATGTCAGACGGGTGTTCTTGATCTCTTAATTGGTTTGGCATGTAGTCCTGTGATCAGATCAGCGCAGTAAAGCTGGTGATCACATTACTTCACACAGGCGCATGAGGACATGTTTACGCTCTCTGCAGAAACTTTATTACATACGGCTGTTATTTTTAGGACACTATCATTAATGTACAGGGACCAGACGACAAACAAAGTGCTGGACAAGGCAGATATAACTGGGATTTTGTTACCTGCAAAAGATGACTTCAGTAATTCTATATTAAATAAACACTGAAAGTGTTTCATAGCTTTACAGTTCTGTTATTTATTGCATTACGCTTAATGATTCTTTTGCATCATGACAGCATGAGGGTAAGTGCATTACATGGCCATTTTGTGGTGATTTGTCTGGTTCATGTTGTGATTTATTTCTCCCATCTTCCAAGTGCAGATGTGACCGGGGTCAAAAGGTTAAACGTGCCCTCTCTTTAAAAGAGCCATATTAGAAGAGCCACACTTAGTCATTCTCCAAAATTTTGTTGTGTTTTTCTTCAAATCTATACTAATATAATAATACTTAATGATAATGTATGACACAGTATAAATATAATATAATACAACACAAATATAATAATCCCAAATTTTTTTAGATGGCTTTCAACCACTTTTGTCTGTATAATCATCATAAAGGAGATTGCATGATTGAAAACAATCATTTTTCTATGCGTATTTTTCAAAAATGCTTTTAGTGGTTAGGTCTTGATTTAAAGAGTCAATTCTTTTATTCAATTTGATTTCTAATTCCATATTTATCTTTAAAATAAATTATACATTAAAATGATGTAACTATAAGATATTTCAGAAGGTTAATTGCAATTAATCACATCCAAAATAAGTCTGTGTACTGTGTATATCTATTATGTATATATACATACACACATCATATGTATATATTTCAAAAATATTTATGTTTTTACATGTATATATATTCCGTTATATAAATATATTTAATTAATAAATATTTTTCATCAATATATACATGCATGTGTTTGTAATTACATAAACATAATAAATATACACAGTGTACACAAACATATTACGTAAATTAAAAAATTATTATGGATGCAATATATATATAATTTGGATTTATATTAAAATGATCAATTATTTAATTTGATAAAAATATAGAGAGAAAAAATGCATGAAATGATTATAAAATTAACAAAAAGTAAAAGTAATGAAAAAAGTAGCACTCTTTAAATGATAGTTTATCACCTGAATGCATTGGTAAGTGGCATGGTAGTATATCTGGCTGGATTTACCTGTTTGTTTTATCAATTGAACTTGTTTTCAAGGATCAGAGAACAAGGTCGCTCTAGTCAGTCCAAGCAATTGCACGTCTTCTCTGTGCAGTCCAAGAACGGATTGCTGGATGATGAAGTAGCCATCTATAAAAATGTGACCCCTGGGTCAGGGCCAGTGAGCAGCAAGACTGATTTATTTCCTTCAGGCCAGAAAACACTGTTTCATGAAAGTATAACGAGCAGCAGAGCGTTATTAAGCGTGCGGAGCCATACCTGGCTCGCCGTTCTTGAAATGTTCAAATAAGAAATAATTGCTTTGTTCGCTGGCTGCCTTTCATTTTCTGCTGTGTGCAGGCAACGCACGCCCAAACAAAATCTGTATCCCGGCTTGTTTTCCGAGAGATATATGCTGTTGTTTGCATCGAGAGGCAGTAAGATAAAGTTGCAGACGAAACCTTTCAATCTTTTGAAGGATGGAGCGGCCTGCCATAATTGCACAGAGGGCAGACTGAAATACCATTAGAATAGCGCCTTTCTACATTCAGACGCTCGCTTGGCAATTGACAGTCTATTATTCATCATGGATTAATGTTGTATGTAACAGGGATGAGGAAAACGAAGCACAGTTTGATGATGTCACAATGAGCACAATGAAAATATAATGGCTAGCTTTGCGTCTAAAACATTACAGCTTCATTTGTCGCTCAAAATCAACAGTTTTTTTCTACTTTCAAACTTTCATCTCAAAGTCATTCGAGGGAAATCACTGCACATAAAGTAAAGACAAGCGCTTCATGAATTAACCAATGAATTGGCATCTCTAACTGGGCAACATGCAATATGGAAAAGCAGCTAAAAACAAACCGACAGCCTGGTGACGCGTGTGCTTAATGATGAGCTCGGACATTAATATTTCAGACGTCAAGGCTCTCATGTCATACATTACTGAAAACATCCTCGCTATGCTTTGTTGTCCCCTGTAATCATTTCGCACTGCCGCAAAAAAAACCCTTAAAGCGACGGTTCACCCAAAAATTGTCATCATTTACAAACTTTAAAGTCATTCCTGATCTGATATTAATCACTTCTTTTGTGGTAAACAAAAGGATTATTAGAAAAAAAATATTCTGGATGGCCTTGTAAAATCAAGTTACTTCAGCACTACAACAGCAGAGTTTTTCATTTACTGTATCTGTGAGCTGATCTGATTCTTTAGGGTCTTAATGGAAAGTCTTTAACATAATTTGGTTTAAATTTCCCATTGGTTGTGTATAAAAAACACCTATTTACCGCTTCTTTTAAAAAAACTGTATTTCTGTATTTACCTTTAAATGCTAATGAGCTGGACTCACTCCGCCCCTCTCTTCTGTGGGGTGTGGAGCCATCCTCTAC
>JAUMHR010000056.1:18710995-18724990 GCA_032361145.1 Enteromius fasciolatus
TTAAGTTTGTATTTTTATACATTTTATTTATCAGAACTTTAATATATTTTGATGTTCCTCTGTTCTGTTGTGACAATGCAGGAAACAAGTTTCTTTTTAAAATGCATTATCATATTTTGTTAGTTAAAACTCATAAATAACTACAAATAACTAACGTTAGGGAAATCTGTTGATGGTTTGTTGCCTGTTTCTAAAATATAAAAAAACCCACACAAAAAAAACAATTGGCATATATATATATCAGAATATCGGATTTTAAAACCAACAAATATTTGTATCGGTATCGGCCTTCAAAATCCTTTATCGGTCAGGTTTTACTATCAGGGATATTCATACTGATAGTTAAAACATAACCTTAGCCTGTAAACATACTGTATAGCCTACTAAAGTGAGATTAGAAATCCACTGATATTCACTGACCACCAGTTATTTTTACGCGGTTTGCATTAAAGGAACAGTTCACACAAACATGAAAATTCTGTCATTATTTACTCACCCTCAAGTAGATCCAAACCTGTATGAATTCTCTGTTCTGCTGAACACAAAGGAAGATATTTTAAAAAGAGTATTATGGTCACCATTGACTTCCTTAGGGGGAAAAAAATATTATGGAAGTCAATGGTATCCCAAACCAGCCTGGTTACAAACTTTTTTCTAAACATCTTCCTTTGTGTTTGGCAGAATTAAAAAAATTCCTACCAGTTTGGAACTACTCGAGCCTGAGCAAATGGTGACAGAATTTTCATTTTTGAGTGAACTATTCCTTCAAGTAATAATGTAGCAAAATGCACATATTAAAAGGTGAAACTCAGTAAACACCTTGTTGTTGATATATATTTTGTACAGGCAACCAGATGAAGCCAGAAAATAAACGCAACGTGCAAAGTTTCACATGCTTGAAAACTAGGGCTTCGCGAAATACTGTATGTGCATCTCCTCAGTAAAGTCGGTTCTTTGATTAGTGATAAATCTCCATCACTTGTTTTCAAATGGAGCGGGAGTTAATACACAGAGTTGAAGATCTACTACGCAATATCGCGTTCGGTATCACAGGTGATTCATTTGCGAAACAGAGCACAATATTGCGTATCTATCTACAGCTCCGTGTATTAACTCCCGCTCCATTTGTAACACCGATCTGTCACGTCACAATATAGCATATTAATTCCGTTATAAAACTGTCAGAATTTGAAATAGTACCATAAAATATAACAACGTAGAAATATTATTGTGATTATTGGAAGGAAGTCTGCTACAAACATCGTTTATTGTTTTGTTCAGTCTCTCGACGCCCATTCAAAGCATCCTATTTGCCAATCCAGCCACAAAGGGTACCATAAACCGCTCTTTCCTGTACTTTCCATATCAAAGCCCTCAGCTAACAGAGGTCACTAAGAGGACTCCGTCCTTTGTGCTGCGATGGACAGGCACTGGAGAAAGCAGCAGGTTAACAGCTCAAACAATCAGCTAATAGTCTTAACCGTCTTTAACTCAATGACTCAATACCACTCATATGGGACACTCTCCCTAGAGACATGTGGCAGATCTATCAGTCTGAATGGAAATCTTTACCCAAGACAATCTGCACAATCAAAGACTCAAGTGCTAATGGCTGTGAAAAGTGAACACCAACTTCAGATGTAAACACAGAAATACAGCAAACAACTTTGATAGACATCATTTAAGACACATAAACTCCCATGATACCTTGCTTGTCTAAATAAGTATGGATTTTTTTTTATCCCCAACCATAAAAATCTATAGTTGGCACAAGGCTAATGTGATAGGATCACTTACTGTCCATGTTTGAGGAGAACTGTTGCAGGGTTTGAAAATGCCAACTGCCATATCCAAGAAACACAAAATCAGCAAAAATCATAAAGAGGAAAATATACCAGAGAATTCAATCATTCCAATATAGGAAAAACACTTAATACAGTACAAGAACAGCTGGAATATAAACTAAATATTTATATGTATAAATAAAAGATAATATTTACCTCATATGTCATAGATTGATTACAGCAAACTAGTGATTCTCTCAACTGAAAGCACCTGGAGATTGCTCCATTTTTGCCTAAAAGTTGTTGTTGAAGGTCTCTTTATTTTAAATGTACATTTTAATATGTATTAAACCTGAAACGTGCCATGTCTTGTGCAGGACTTGTTCTGGATCTGAAGGTTTCTGCTGTCTGTGAGCATCAGATGTCTCTGATCCTGCCAGAGCTTCTGCAGCTATTGGCACTGAAAAAGTTTAACTGAAATCTCTTCTTGATACCCGAGTTTCTGTTGGCACTGCTCAGTTTTATGTAACAGATGATAATAAAGTGGTGCACTGGAGAAATGGAGATCGGGTTTGCCAGGACCCCAGCAAACCAGATACTGTCTTCATACTGCATTTGTAACACTGAATGATTTTTACCGTGACCTTTGACCCTATGAGCATACAGTATGTCCTAGCTCTGACCATTCAGCAGAAGAACATGGTTGAGTAATTCATCAATGGATATGACAAAACAAGGAGTTATAGTTCCAGCTCATTAATACATTATAGAAGACTATTGTGCAGACAAACGATAGTATCAAATGCACTGTGATGACCAGGCTGTTTCTAAACATAAAAAAGATCCTTATTGAATCTCAAGATGTACTAAGTAAAAAACAAATACACAATAAATACATTAGGCCATGTCTGCATTAAATCTTGTAGTTAATCAGTGTAATTAAAGTAATAAATTACAAAAACAAAAATATTTTATTTCAATGCCTTGGTTTATTCAGATATTGCAGTTTGATTAAATAAAATAAAGGTTTCAATGACATCCCAGTATGTTTTAAACTTTGTCGAGTTTAATTCGATTAAAAAAATGTATGCAATTAGTTAAAATAATGATATGATTATTCAGAATGCCCTTAAATAACCATTAAATCCACATTTAAATATCCTATCCATTTTTATTTTATTTTATTTTTAATATAGAGTAAGTAATTATTTTACTATACTAATATAAGAATCATCACTACTGTATATCACATTATTATTTTGCTGATGGTGTCATTCATTTAAACATTACGCAATATACCCTAAATAAATGTTCATTTCTGATCATGTCTTTCTGAAAATAATCCTTTTTTGTGCTAATATTCACTCACTTAAATGTACTTAATACGCATTGTTTGATACGGTTTCATTGTTTTAAAGGGATACTTCACCCTCATATCATTTCAAACCTACATGACGTTCTTTCTTCTGTGGAACACAAAGAAAGATATTTTGAAGCATGTTTGTTACAAAACAGTCAACACTTCCATTATATTTTAGGCCATACAATAGAAGTCGATTGGAGCTGAAACTCTTTAGTTACCAACATTCTTTTAAATATTTCCTTTATATTCCACAGAACAAAGTCATACAGGTTTTGATCGACACAAGGTAGCGTAAATGATGACAGATGCCTAAAGGCGACTGTCTAGCTTGCCTATAGAAACGACCCTGGAGATAACTTCACTTTTGGCGTGAATCCTGGCTCTAGTGCAGAAACGTCAGGCATTTAACTTCAAGACCTCACATGATGGAAGCTGACATTCCATTCCGGCTGAATCTTCACCCGCAGGACTTAAATCAGGTGAATATCTGCCCCAACCATCCTGCCATAATGGGAAACTTGTGCTGCATTTTAACTCTCTGTAGTCACACATCAAGTGGTGATGTAATTTCCAGCGGCTATCGTTCTGCAGTACAAGCCCTGTCTGTAACGCCTCACATTGTCTCTCAGTGGCCTAATCGGGTTAATGATTATATTTCATTAGCGGGACAGACTGACTGGTCAGTGGGAGCAGCTGCCACCCCTCACGAACATCTCAACCTTTATCCATTAGCTCTCATCAGATGCTGGGACAGACAGCTGTCCCTAGTGGATGACACCCCCCAGGCGGTCCACCCTCCCCTGGACTGACCTCTGCAGATGAGCCCCTCATTGTTTACAGTCTGCTTGCACACGCCACAGTGCTTCCCCTTCTTGAACGTCTTCAGCCGGAAGGTGTGGGAGTGGACAGCTTCAAACTCTTCAGGCTGCAGGGGAAAAGAAAAAAGGGATATTATGAAGACACGATAAGTAAGTAAGTAAGTACGTTTAATTTATATAGCACATTTAAACAGTAAGAACTGACCAAAGTGCTGTACAATATCAAACTAAAAATATAATTTATAAAAAAACATCAAATACCAGCAAAGAAAAATAGCCCACATATTTGGACAGAAAAAACAAACACAATGACCACATGGTACAATAAAAAATTAAAATAATATACATTAAAATAATAATAATAATAATAATAAACTAAGAGACAAAAGCTAAGGTGCAGAAATAATAATAAATATAAAAAAAAATAATAATAATTTTATCTTGACCAATCCAAGGAACCATTGTTTCAAACAAACTGCCAGTGAAGTCTAATGCAATAATTAAAATACAGTAAAATTAGATAATCAATTCATGTTTTCCACACAACATAAACAAGACAGAATAATATTTTAGTGCTGTCAAACTATTAATCCATACAACATAATATGTGTGTACACTGTGTATATATGTTATGTATAAATATTTTAGCACTGTCAAATGATTAATCATGATGAATCTTATTCAAAATTAAAGTTTTTTTCACATAATAAAAATATATATATTGTGCTTATACAGTATAAATATGCATGCATTTAAGAAAAATATGTAATGTTAATGTATTAAATAAATAAATATATATAAATATATATATATACATACACGAATATAAATATATACTTGTAAATACATGTAAAATATATATTCATCTACAATATATATTTAAGAAAAATATGTTATGTTTTATACATATATATACACACACACAACACACACGTATATACACATAGCACAACATAGGAATATAAATGTATATACACATGTAAATATTTTTAAATATTTTCAAAATACAGTATGTGTATATTAATATATACATAAAATATACACATACATACATAAACAAAAACTTATTTTGGATGTGATTAATTGTTTGACACAATTTAATTTTTGCATATTTTGCAGCACTATAACAATCTGAGCAATATGCAGCAAATTAAACAATAACATACTAATAAACAGCAACGTTTATGTTTTCAAAAAAAACATTGTAACACACAAAAAAATATTAATATAAAATGTATATTTTACATAAGTATAGAAATTGTTGCTTTATCTCTTCCAGTGTCTATATTTTTAAGTATTTAACATTTATAAATTTTATTCTTTTATGAGTTCACATGCACAAAAGAAGCTGCTTATCTAAAGACAAAATGTTGAGATCGCCTTGTTCTTTTTTGTCTAAAGTGAAAATGCAACCCAGATCATTCTCAGTGAAACACAGATCCTTATTTGGGAATGGTGCAGCTGCATTTAGGTATGACTGAGGCACCCTGTGCTTCACCCTCAGTAGGAGCTGAGAGGGGAGAGAGGGGCCATCCAAAAACAAGAGAGACATGGACAGGATTTGGGCCGCTGCAGGTGTGTTATGTAAGCTGGAACCGCACATTTGGATCTGACAGGCTCAGATGGGCTGTACTTCTCTCAACAGCCCCCCTGTTTCAGGCCTCCGTGTTTTTGATTTCCATTATGATGTCTAATGTTTATTTTTCCTGCCTGGATTTAATGTTCAAGCAAGGGATACGAGCAAGAGGGTGGTGAAGAACTTAAATGAATTTGTTGCTAACATGCATGACGATTGGTAACGAATGTTAGACATGAATTAACTTGTGACTCCTCTTCACACGTATTTAGGATATCTATGATATGTTGCACATTTAGATTCACTGTGAAACCAACCTAAAATGCCCTAAAAACAATGCTGTAGAAGAAGTCAGCAAGACTACACTACTAGGTGAAAAAAAAAAATAGCAGTAATTAAATTTGAATTGCATAAATGTAGTTTAAATAATAATATTAATTGTTATTATTATTTAAATAATTTGCTTTACAAAGACTTTCCTATGAATCTTAATGCAGTTTTTTGGATTTGGATTTTGGATTTGAGCACCATGTAGGTGGCTCTTCCTCCGGCTGCCAGTCTAGCTTGGCAGGGATCTGATATGCCACGTGTCTCGTATTGAAATGCTGACAGAGCAGCACAGAGAGACGAGAGGGAAGTTCAGCTTGCACAAGAGCAGGTCAATGTTTTCTGACATTTGGACAACAAACTCCCAAGTGTCTTCATTCTCTAACATTTGTCTGACTGAGCAACGGTAACTGAGGGGGCGGAGCCTTGCAGACATCAATTGCTGAAAGAGGACATTCCATGTAGTAGATCAGAACTATTGTATATGGAGGAAACGACAGACCTCCTCGATGCAGTAATATAAGGCGACATCTAGATTTATGAACTTAGACTAGTTCAGGAAATCGTTGTCTAATTCTCAAAGGTTTGACGCCACAGTCAAGACATCTGTGGAATCTGTATCAGTTCTGTAAACATTATAATGCCACATAATCTCAATTCTGTAACAGTTTTAACATCTTTATGATTCTCAATGGAAAGCAATGCTGTATTCATACTTAGGGGTTAATTTCTTGTCGTCCTCTCCCAAGAGATGATCCGGACAAGCCGAACAAAGATGGTTTATCTGAAGAACGAAACTCCATGGGACGGTGTGACATTGATGGCTATGTGCCAACAATGACACGGTCTCATTTCTATTCCTCCGTCAGGACGTGCCTCGGCACCAACTTAATGTGATTAGACTAATCTAATTAGCAAGAAACAATCAATGCACCGGGCAGGAGCCCCAGTCTGAGATCTATACGTCTTTAACAGATACTGGATGATACCATCACAATCTACACATACTGATACTCTACAGACTGCATGTATGTACAGCTCAGTTAAAACAACTATTAAAGACAAAGTTCATCATTTACTCACCCTCATGTTGTTTCAAATCTGCGCGTTGTTTTTAGTGAATTTGTGGACAACCAAAGGAGAGTTTTTGAACATATTTTTCATTTTCAAGAATCAAAAATTAACAAAAAGTAGAAATCCATATGCTATAAAGCCATAACATCCGCAGCCATACAGCCCTGAAGTGTCAGTACTACATATTGATACTGATGATGGAAGAGAAACAATACAAAATAGAAAAAGAAACTGTATGTAGTGTACGAGGTGGAAAAAAAATCAACTGTGTTAGAAAATAGCTGCGTAGGAGACAAACTATTTCTCCATCCACACTTCTGAACACTGGATACAAAAAGAAAGACAGAGCCATCCAGTATTGAAATATAAATAAAGAGTATTATTGTTGTTGTTGATGTTTTTGTAAATAATACTGTTTATTATTTATTAGCAATTACGTAATCATAATTAATACGAATATATTCTAAATTGTTAATGAATTAAAAATAAAACAATTTTAATAATTTAATAATAATAATAATAATATATCAGTCAACAGTCAACTTATCAGTCTTATCAATAATATCAGTCAACTTACTGATAGCAATACTGAAAATATTAGCCTCTATAATACTTGGTACTCTATTGAAGGGAAAATTTACTAATAATCTTCTGCTAAAGCGCATGTATCATCAACAATGGTCAATTTCAATGCAACTCATCAATGTAACAAATGGCAGGAAGGGAAAAAAAATATTTGGAACAATCTGAGGGTGAGTAAACAATGCCAAAATGTTCACTTTGGGTGAACTAATCTGAAATCATTTTTTTTTTACCTGAACTCAACACACTTTCGTACACTACTACTTTTTTGCATGTACATGCATTTGTACATAAACTGATTTAGCCACAGGACATGACAGGAAAATGTCTCAATTTGAACTCATGAGAGCAGAGAATTAGAGTAGTCTGCGCTCCTGACAGTGAGACGGGATCCTGTGAGCTTTTATTCAAACAACTCCAAGAGACTGAACTGAATTAGACTGAGAAACACTGACAGAAGAATCTTGGCCCACAAATATAACACACTCCTCTACTGATACTCCCTTGTTTACTCTGAAAATACACACATAAATATATCCCCAAAACAATACGGCCAGGCTCAGCTGTTACGCAATTGTTTCGGTACAATGAGGGTGCTCTGGGATATGGGTTATTGTTGAGGAACGTTGTGATTGGGGATGCAGGAATCATGGGGAGGGCTGGCTAACCTCCACAGTCTTTTGAAACACACGGGGTTGCGAATTACTCAATCCCATCACCCCAAACACTGCCAGCCTTTCAGATGGCTCATCTCACTCAGATGGGCACAAAGGGCGAGCCCCCGAAGCTGGGCACACATCATCTCCCATGGCCTGCGTAACTGTATACACAGTACCCTCGTCGAGACGCTAAGCCCCTGGGAAAGGCACTCAGCCTCATTCAGGCGACCAATCTATACAGCAGACAATACAGCCTCTCACCCCAGGGAGAGGAAGAGGTGGGGCGGATCACCACACAGACGAAACAGAGCATGATGGGCTCCAGACAGCAGCATGCAGACCAGTCGTTTCGTGACTGATTAAGAATTTCAGAGGAGAAGCAACAGGTAGTCAGGTCACTGATAGCTGTCTATAGGGCCATATCATTAAAGCATATTTTAACATTTTTTCCAGCCTTTCAAAACTGCATGTTAATAAATCTGCAAGAATAAAGACAAAATGTACTTAAAATAAACCTAAAAACAACCTTGAAAAGCCAACGTATATGTACATATATGTAATCAGTAAACCTCCAGATCGTCCTGTCAACACTATTGGCAAAGGGTATCTCAAGGAACTGCACTCCTACCTTCTACCTGTTAGGTCCTTCAAGGTATTTTGGAGGGGTGAGGTGTCCAAGTCAAATCTAGCTACTGGGATGCCTCAAGGCTCAGTTATTGGACCACTTCTCTTCTATGTCTACACGGCATAGGCTTTTAGAAACATGGCTTTTTATATCGCTGTTATGTTGATGACACTCAACTCTACCTTTCATCCTATCCTGATTATCCAACGATAGCTGCTCACATCTCAGCATGTCTGACAGGTAGTTCTTGTTGGATGAAGGACCACCCCCTTCAACTTGTCACAACAGAACTGCTTGTGGTTTCACCAAAACCATCATTTCATCACAATTTCACCATCCCACCTGGTCATAACTCTTTAAAACCTCCAAGGAACCTTGGAGTTGTGATTGGTGATCAGTTGGATTTTACAGACCATATTGCTAAAACTGTCTGGTCCTGCTTTTTATTTGCTTTATACAACATTAGGAAGAACAGGGCCTTCCTTTCGGAACATTCTTGTCCAAGCTCTTGTTCTGTCCAGCCTGGAGTATTGCAATGCTTTCTTCAGGTCTTTCAGCCACTTTTATCAAAACTAATCCTGAAAGTGGCTGTCAGATTAGTCTTTAACAAGCCAAAAAGAATGTATGTCACACCTCTGTTCATCAAATTGCACTGGCTACCAATAGCTGCTTTTTATAAAACTCAAGGCAGTGATGCTAGCCTACAAAACAACGACTGGCCACTGCACCACTAATTCAGACTTATGTGCCTTCCAGAAGCTTGCATTCTGCAAGTGAATGGCGTATTATAGTGCCATCCCAAAAAGTACAAAATCACAGTTTCATTTTAACTTAGGGCCATTTTCCCAGGATGCTCCTGGCTATGATTTCTAGATTGCCTAAAAAAACCTAGGTTTTGGCTTTGTTTGTCTCTGCAGATGGTGTATGACAGGGTTTTGCAAATCTTACCTTGGAGGCCCAATGCACTGCAAGAGTATAGCTCCAAGCCTGATAAAACCTTTCTATTAAGACACTGATTAGCATGCTCAGGTGTGTTTGATTGGGGTTAGAGCTATACTCTGCAGTGCTTTGGACCTTCAGGGTAAGATTCGAGAAACCCTGGTGTATGACATCAGTTTCTTCTGTTTTAAAGACACTCTGGAGGTACTTTGAACCAAAGCAATATAGAAATCCCGGCCAGGATGTGTCCTGGGAAAATGGCATGTATGGTCACATACCGTAACTGTTCCCTGCTGGTGGAATGGCCTGCCCAGCTTTTTCTGAACATATCCAACATATCTATCTACCTGTAGTATAGCAAATAAGATTTAAAATGATCTTTTACAAAAACTATAACCTTACGGTCAATATACGCAACTGTGTAACATTTTTTTATTTTATTATCATCTTCAAAATTATTGAACACAGAATAAACTGTGTTCTGCAGAGATTCTCCTCTGCATGCAGAAAGTTTTTCCCACGAGTGTACTAGTATGAGCTTCAGCAGCACCTGGTCTCAGATGCGGTTACTACAGGACAACAATGATTCCAGATGGTGGTGTGTGTGAAGGAGACGCTGCTGTTAAGCCACCTGTGATTCTCTTTGATGGCTTGCTTTGAACTTGATGCAAGGGAAGAAGTTTCCTAGAGGTGCTGGAGCAGCAAGATAACATTCTATTCTCACAGAGCTGCAGCGGGACAGGACATAAACAGGAAGTGTTGTTCCATGAAATACGATGTGAAGCTGATTTCTAAGTAAACTATTCCTTAACTGAGCCATAGGTATCAAAGTGCCTGCTACAACGCCCTTATTTTATTTAATGAAAGCTTCGTCCAGCAGGTCCAGACCACTCTTTTCATTCTGTCTCTCACTGGTTCTGACACACATTCACTTTCTCTCCATCCTTTCAGCTCAACCAGACACAGACCGGGCAAACGGCCATCAGCTCTGAGGCAGGAAAGGAGGTGTGTTTCCATCATAAACTAACTCTGCTCAGGAGAGAAGCAAGTATGAGTCCTAAAAGATATTTGGACATTTTAGTCACACTTAAAATGTCTGAAAGTCACTGAAATAAAACTAGATGTTAGATATATTTGGAATGAAATAGAAAACTAATTACTAATTGCAGTGTGAGTGTGTATGTGTGTATATATTTACGTATTTATCAATAAAAACAAAGATTTTATGTTCACAAGATTAACTAAAAAGAGCTAAATTAGTATAATATACTATTAAAATATTATATAATAGATTCACATTTTATTATTATGTATTAATAGTATTATAACACTTATGTTAAAGTATACTGCTACTTGAAATATTAGATTTTTATGTCAACATTTTTTTTTCCAAATAGCAGTATGCCGCATTATAACAACCATCAAATTGCATTTTTAATTTAGCAAGTGGCACTGTATTACCATCTTAATATTTAATATTTTGCACGTTTATTTCTAACAAAAATGTAAAAAAAAAAAATTGAAAAATTGAGTCCAAAAAAAAAAATGAAATAATTACAATTGAGATAAGGTAAATAATTAAATTGTACTGAACTGAGCACTTTGCACTGATGGATACTGTACTACACAGTGCACAAATAGTAAAGAAAAGAAACAAACAAACCACAGATTAAGAGTAGTACGGTAACGTTATTTTAAACGTGTTTGGTTTGAGCATTACAGTGTTACATAACACAACAACATTCATATACTTTTAAGAATGGGTCTGAAATGCAAGCCTGCAACTTGGCAAACATAGGGTCATTTGTTAAGGCATCAGGTTTTATATCCTAGTACAATATAGAAAGCATTGGTCTCTCTGTGTGAAAACCCCACCAAGCATCATGGGAAAGTGTCTGTAGGCGTCCGGTGAGGCGTGGTAAACACTGCCATTCACCTACAATCCTCTTAGCGTTTAATCTGTAAATTAACAATGTGAATGAAGTCATTGCAGGGTATTCAGATCTGCCCATAAGTGATGGGAAATTACAGCAGTGGTTACTTAAACACCTTCTCTGAAAAACGGCGTGCTACAGCGGATCGGAGTGCAGAGCCCCAGCAGGCCTGTCTCCACCATGCACACACATTCCTAATGTATTACGGCCACCTAACAAAGACTACTCCTTCTGCAGACAGAGACAGTTTCCAAAATCCCTCCTAATTGTGCACTATACTCAGTGTTAGCCATTTTGCAGACTTACTCTATAAGGGTCATTTAAATACACAATTAACAGTCAATATGCCCTTATTCATGATGGTTTCATTTGGTTTTGATAAACAATTACGTGAATTTCAAGAAAGGGTTTAATATCATGACTTGTGGTGTAACCAAGTAAAGAGGTATAAACAAAATTATTTATTTCCAATTTTATTTTATATATAAAAATACATATTTTCCTTACACCCTGAAATTCATCCATCCATGCATTCATTCATACATACATATATATATATGATATACAAAATCAAGTCAGTGTTTCAATCACAAAGTCTGAATTCATTCGTTATACATGTTACCATACAGTATAGCAAATGCTGTAACATCTACTATGAAGCAAACAGTTAATGAGTGAACAAGTATGGGATTTCACCGGTGTTTGATTTGCTCAGTAAAGCTCTCGAGAGCTTCCAAATTGAGTTATATCATTCTCCCCGTCCAATCATTCAAAGGTTAAACATTACTCATTCTCATATATCTGCCTCAACATACTACGCTCAACACAACAGCTTAGCATAAATCTTCAAAACCCACACATACACTCACAGTCACCCTTAAAATTCACCTTATACAAATACACTCACCCTAGAGTCTGCTCATAAATCCTTTAAACACACACACACAAACACTTAAAATCCACCCTCTTGAGTTTACTTGATACATCAATCACTTCCTCCAACCCTACCAATGCAAAAACACAACATCTTCACCTGCAAATGAACCCAAGGAGTTGGAAATGGGTGAGTGTGTCAGCTAATCCATGTAAAACATGACTCCACAATGTCGGAGTTTGTCCACGTATCGGAAAAACCCATCCCTGTGTGTCCATATTCCAGTGTCAGGTCCTGTGGGCCTACATTTATTTACCTAACAGTCAAAAGCCACGCTCCTATTCTGCTGACCAAATATGGCTGGGACATGTTGCTGTGTGGTTGCTAGAGGGTGTTTTGGGTTTTTGCTTATTTTCCCAATGTACACGTGTATAAAAAGTCAAGATTTATTCAGTCAGAGGGTTTTACAATAGGTAGGGTTGCAAAATATGTTAAATACATGCTATGCTAAAATAAAACAAAATAGTTTCAAACTCCATTCCTGGAGGGTCACATGGTGCATATCTGATAGATCGTATTTACAAGTTCAATGCATAAGAATGGCACAACAAAGTTGGTCTTTAAAGTGGGAGACTCAAAATTTTACTTAAGCCACACGTTTCTATGTTTGGGACGTGTCAGCGAGAAAATGTGTCAGATCCAATGGATGCAGCCATAGACTAAAGATATGCAGTGTTTGTGTTGACAGTAAATTTAGTTACATATACAAAATACTATATTATTGTATATTTACCATAGAACATAATGGGTCTGTTTACATCGCCTTCATAAATTGAATAAAAACAAAAAAAGCAAAAATTCAGTGATACACAATCTTTGTTCTTCATATTGTAGATCTAGAGTTGATGAAATGTCGAAAATCGCCATGTTGTTTCAGCCAAAGTGACTTGACTTGACCTGACGTTGTTATTACGACTTTGCTCTAACCCTCCAATCCTAGGAAGATACAAAGGTGTCCCTTTGTTGGTACTGCAGCAGTGACAAGCTGTTGTATCCACATTTGTGCAATTTATTTATAGAGGGATAGAGGCATAGCACAAACAGTGCAATACACATTAACGATATTGACTTCTAAGCAATAGACCTTATGGTTGACCAGCAACCGCATAACAAGAATAACAATCCAAAACAGACCCTTTAGTCCATTACCAGTCCATAACTCTTGATGTTTTGGCCAAACTCAATTCCACATCATTAGCTCGTTTGGAAAAATCAGTGCTGAGTTTGATTATATTGCAGCAATTGACTATTGATCAACTGTAAACAAAGACACATCCTGTTAAGTACCATACACAAATCCTTTGATTTCTGGAACATGTAACCAAAACTGTGAACTGAAGATCTGGATCTTCTCCAGTGATTTTATTCCTTGTTCTTAAC
>JAUMHR010000056.1:18725090-18735548 GCA_032361145.1 Enteromius fasciolatus
GATTTCTGGAACATGTAACCAAAACTGTGAACTGAAGATCTGGATCTTCTCCAGTGATTTTATTCCTTGTTCTTAACAAAATAAGGTATTTGGAAGTGAATGAAGAGATTAGTTGGCTTCTCATTTGGTGGTTGACACCATCAAACTACCTGCTATGCCTTTCTTGGCACCACCTGATCAAGATCTGTAATACCTGGAGGAAAAGCAGTTCATCAGCATTCCCACTCATCCCAAGACCACCTGGAAATACACAACCTGCTCGCTTCCTTCAGCACACCCTGAAGCTTCCCACTTGTTGTACCTGACTTTGGTTTAAGGAGGTCTGGCCTCTTTGGGACTCCCACCCCCATCCATCCCACCACAATGTTTTCTTTCACAACGCTGCAATTCTTCTGCTCACAAAAACATTTCTCAGCAAGGGGGTCTGACCTCTGCCCTCGCCCCCCTCCCTTTCCTTCCACTCTTTCTGACCCCACATCCACACAAACACAGCGAGGACGTCTCACTCTCTTTGCCCTTTAAAGAGTTCAGAGCGCCGTAGGGGGTTCGCTCACCACAGGACGAGCCCCCAGAGCATCTGAGGACAAGAGAAGCATTAAAGTAGCACGGACTGATGCTGCATTGATTTGAGGGGAAGGCAAATGACCCGGTGAATTGACAGTGTAAGGGAGAACCCACGGGTCCGATCAAGTTCTGCTATAACATCCTCAGGAAACGGCATCCAAAAAACAGGTTATATTTGTCAAACAAAGCATTTTAGAGTGAAATCTGGGAACTGAAAAAAAAGAGTTATATAACAGAGGTAAACTTCCTCTGTGTGTCATAAAAATCAAAAAAGACTGTCAAACATAATCATTCAGATTAAAGGTACTGTAAGTAGGGGTGCAGAATATGATAATTACTGTTATGTTATGGTCCATAACAAATAAATGGGCAATACAAAAAATCTTTACTATATTTGTAACGTAATGCAAGGTAATGCAATAATAAAGTAAAATAAATAAAAAATTGTAATAAAACAAAATACTGGTTTTATTTAATGAAACCAAGTAAACAGCAGATATAATACTTTTCCTTTTTTTTTTTTTTTTTGCATACGTTCCATATTTTTTGTTTTAAACAAATATCATGAATAATTTATTTAGAAATACAATTTTAGAAAGTTGCGTTAGCCAATAATTACTTTCATGTTATGGCTTATAAATTACATGGTATAAATGTGTAGTATTTTATTATAAATTAAATTCAAATTAAATTAAAACTAAATTAAAATTCAATTAAATTAGCTGTACATTATAACTGTAACGCATAACAATATTGTGAGGAACTCCCAGAGTCATTCGGATCCATTTGTGGTGTTTATTAGAGTAGTCAAACAAGCAGAGGTCGGTACACAGCAAGGCAGAAGTATCAGAGACAGGCAGAAATCGTAATCCAAAAAACAGGCAAAAGAGTCGGGGCAGGCTGCGAGAATCAAAAAACCAGAATGCAATCACAAATCAGACCGAAGTATCAAAACAGGAAAAAACGCTTACAAATGTCACCGAGGCAAACAAGACTTTGCGTCGAACTGACTGAATATTATTTTTAAAATATGCCATTTGTTAATAATAATAATAATAATAATAATAATGCAGTTTACATTATAAAACAGTTCATAAGTCCAATGGACATCTAGGATATTTGTTAGACTGTCCATGAAAAAGTCCATTAAGGTTAAGCCTACAGTCTTTTGCAATCTCTTTGAGAAGTACAATGACAAAAAAAAATACAATATACAATATAATTCTATATATTGGACAATAAATGACCAATAATTAAAAAATAATTAATTTATCAACTAATTAACGTTATTGGTCATTATCTGATATAGTAATGCTACACTTCACATTCCTACAACCTTAGAGAAAAGACTAAATACTATAAAGTATCACACCTGTCTTTGTGACAGCAGGATGCTATTGTTCAGCCAATCAAAAGACAGCTCTGTGTGTATGTTCTTGGCTGCCATCTCTTTCCAAAACCCTACATTTCAACTACATAGACACACGAACGACTGATGATGGAAGAGAAACTCACTTCCATCTAAACATTCATGGGTCAAACGGTTACAATTGTTTCAGCATTTCAAACAAACCTCATACAACAGTGCTGTAGAACAAAACCCCTAACATATGGATTGCATTAACCATTATCTAAGCAATCTAAGGATTGGGCCTTGCCTAAATGTTTATATTAGTGGCACTCAAGGCCAGACGTTCATTTACTTATTTATTATGATGTGTGTGTTTGTGTAGTAAAGGGATTTGGTCTAACCCGGTCAGTGTTGCAGACCGAGATCAGTCTATCCCACTGGGGCTTCTCAGGAAGAAGAGATGAAGTGAGGATGACAGACGGAAACCAGTTTCCATCTCAATCCAACCTCCTCAGACAGCTGGCACAGATCCACCGACCGTCTACCTCATCCCAGACAAACCTTTACATTACACCACACTACAGGGGAGGAAGAATATCATTCATTTTCCCCACACACAAATAGCGCTGGGTATATAATGGGATATAATCGTCGATTAATTCATACGCATTTCATCAGTAAAACCGGTTCTTTGATTAGCGGTAAATCTCAATCAGCTTTTTTTTAAATGCGCGGCAGTTGATACACAGAGCCGTAGATCACTGACGAGCTATGCAATTTCGTCGGAAATGAAACCTTTCAAGACAGCACACCATACGTGATCTCCTGAATCATCTTAAGTCACTTTAAAAAAAAAAAACAACAGACACATCTCTAATGGTATAATTGTGAGATTTATATTTTCTGAAAAATATTTATATAATTTAAATGCTGACTATATCATACACAATAAAAATATATTTTCAAATATACAGTATACATTAAAAAAATCATGCTAAGCAGATTTTATATGAATATATATGTAAAATGTAAATGCATATTTTTAACAGTATTAAGCTTTTATTTTTAACTAGTTACTGTATGATCATTTAGTACGTGGATAAAAACAAGAACAAACCATTTAATAATATAAATTATAAAACACAACTTGAACACACCCCAAAATTGAAAATTACACCATACTCACCCCCAAGCCATCCTAGGTGTATACGACTTTAAACGTAAGCTGTCGAGTCAGAGGGCAGCCAATAAGCCTCTTGGGGACACGCATACAACCATTGCCAGAAGTTAGTTATATGGGTTATAATTAAAAAAGCTGAAATATTTACCCATTGATCTGCTTTAGAGGACATGTGATAACCCCCATGAGGCATACAGGTTAGTTTTACAACAGATATACAGTATATAGTTAATATGATATTTTTTATTTTATTTGTTTATGCTATATTTCACTTTATTAACTACAAAGTCTTAATTACAAAACAACAAAAACATGCACAAAAGAGTGTCTGCAGATATTGATCAGCCTATTCAAGAACAGTACATTGTTGATCCTAAAAATCGCAGAATTTCTTTGATCCATCAGGTTGATAGCCTTAGTGCATACCTACAGAAAATTGTCATAAAACTGGTATATTAACCCTCTTCCCCAGTGTTTGTGGGTGGTCTTCTGCCAGTCTCTGATCTTGGGAACATGAAGATCAGTATCTGAGCTGTTCTAATGATCAGTCTCTTTAGGATCCAGATTAAGTCATTTTTCCCAGGATCTGCTGAAGCCATTATTCCGTTTGGGATGTCACAGCCCAGAACCCCCATCACTGCCGGAACTACCCCGGCTTCACTTGACTTGTCACATTCTTTCCAACTTGTAATTCATTCTTTGGCATTCATCAAGGTTTTTATACTCTTGCTTCCTGATGTTACATTCAGAGTCATCTAACATTTTCATCACCACCTACTACTTCAAACTACTACAAACGACAGTAAGCATGATGGAATATCACTTACTTATCAGTCTTAAAGACCAAGAATAACATTTCTAATAATTCTTAAACTAGTCATATGAGAACAAAAGAACTGATAGGCAGGCCCACACAGAGTCTACAAAAAGAAGAAAAGAAAACCCCACAGACTCGTAGTTGTACTCCATTTAATGCCAAAAGAACATACACAAAGTTGCCTGACAGTCTCTGGAAGTCTACATCATATCCCATCACTCACTTGCTGCCAATGATGCCTTTATAGTGCATTAGGACTGCTCAGAATTGGAGTTTCTGTCATTCATAAACTTCTACAACAATGGTCAACTAGGTCAAGAGTGATGATGACATTTCATGCAATAAATATAATTGATATAACTACAAACTATCATGGGCATCACAGTCCCAGCTGTCACTGGAGGTCTGCATCATCTAAAGCTCCTAAAAGTGGGCTGATATCCCATCATTCACAAGCTATACAAGGTTGCCAAGCCAAGAATACAAGCTACTTATTTGTCACCTCTTACAATATCTCACAGACAACTGACAGCTTTCTGAGCTCTGAGAATAGACACTCAATCATCGTATGGGAGCTGGAGTTACACACGAGGCTCCACAGACACAATTATGGGGCTTAACAGGAAGGCATCAGTTAGAAAGATTTTGAAAATAGTAAAAACAACTGTGAGAAATTTTTTATTTGGGTTTTAATTTAATTTTTCGTTTCGTTTAATTTTTTTGTTGAGTTTATTATTCAACAAGGATGCATTGATTTTATCAAAAGTGACTCTAAAAAACTTAAAGATTTTTATTTCTAATCAACACTTTGTTCTTTTGAACTTTCTATTAAGTCAAGTCACTTTTATTTATATAGCGCTTTTAACAATACAGTTCGTAGCAAAGCACTGAACATTATCAAGTAGAACAACAGACTAACAAATAAACAAATAATACAAGTAATGATGCTGAAAATTCAGCTTTGCATTCCAGGAATACATGATATCTTAAAAATACTAAAATATAAAAATGTTAAAATATATATATATATATATATATATATATATATATACACATATATTTCACAATAGTGTTCACACTATGAAATAAATGCAGCCTTGGCTAACAAAAAGAGAGTAATGTCTCCACAAACCACTATAAGATGGCTTCAGAGGGTTATGAATAAAACAAGTTCAACATCACTCGATTTGCTCTCTCTCTTTCCCTCTAAAGGAAGAAAGGTCAGAATGTGACCTCTTACTCGGCTATGTGATGGTCACCTGCTTTTCATTTTGAGAAAAAAAACTCTCCTCAGGCATTCCAATTTCTCTCTGTTGTTCTCTCATCCTTCTCATCCCTCGTCTAACCTAAAAGCATTTGATTTCAAAGAGGAGGATCCGGATGAGGAAATTACTCACTTAATGTGATGTTGAAAGTGAAGTCTCTTAACCTGAAGCTGGTGTTTGCAGAGACACTGAGAGCTGCCCTTGTCAACAAACCCTACATCATTCTTCTTTACAGACAAACATTATGTTGTCCTTCACGTTCTTTACATATATTGCTGCAGATTCTCCGTACTGTATTAAACCGCATGTGTGAGCATGAGAAGAATGTATTTGGGATTAATTTTCTGGTGATATCAATTTAAACGAGTATAAAACGAAAATAAATGAATCCCACTCCTGGCACAACAAAAGCAAAGTAACAGCCAAAGATGTGGCACAAAAATAAGAAAGTGCCACCTGAACTGATAAGTTTGTAAGTTCATCTGATTTCTGGGAATTAATTCAGTTACAGTAACTTACATTTTACATGCTATAAAATAATTTAATACATTTTACTTCTCTAATGCTACTGTACATTCACACCAGACGCGACTTGCGCAAATAAATTGCGCTATTCGTGTGTAGTTGGACGCTTGTACATTTTAAGTTTACTCGCTTCATTCGCGCATGAGAATTTGCTTCATTTGCGCGTGAAATTCGCTTCACAGCTAACGTGAATTCGCGCCATGGGAGGGGCTTCTGTCAGGCACTTCCAGTCTCTGTAGTGGTTAGACATCAGGTAAAATTTGTTTTGAGTATATCTTATAGGCAAACTTTGGTTTAATGAATCTAGTATTTATTACTATTATTATTTAAGATGTGTCGTACAGCTCCTCCACACACAGCGACGATGATTTTGTCCTCCATAGTTTCGAAATTCTGCCTCCGCTTGCTAGTAATCACGTCACTACTAGAGCAAGCTCCTGATTCGTTAACACGGCACGAATTTTCGCCAAAGTTCAGATTTTTCAACTTGAGAGATTCGCGCGAAACGCGCCACAGGATGTCTAATCGCATCTTTGCATTGACTTAACATGTAAATCACTCAACTTCATTTGCGTCTGGTGTGAACGCACCTTTAGAAATTGTTAAAACAAAAATCATTTAAAGGCAAGTCACACAATGAACTGAACATTATATTTTGAAGTAGAAATACTACAATAGAATGTTCTTGTAAAACATGCTCCAACAACTTCAACATACTGTATGTTTTATGGTGTATATAACAAAGTAAAAAGAAAAAAACAAATGTTAGTTCTAAAGATAGCAGTTGATTGTTCTATATTATTTTACTGGTGCATGTTAATTTTATATCCATTAGTAGCAGAGGTCAGTAAGATCTGACTTAATCATCACACGATATGTACTGTATTGCGCATCTTGTCAGTAAAGCCGCTTCTGTAATCAGCGGAAAATTCGCGGAAAAAGTGTGTGATCTTACATTGAAGCGCATTCACTAGGCAGAGCCGTTGTTCACTGATAAGCTGCGCAAATTCGGGTTCACTATCAGTGGGTTTTTGCGCAGCTCGTCAGTGAACAATGGCTCTGCGCAGTAAAAGCGCACCTGATGGAATTTACCGCTAATTACAGAACCCGCTTTACTGACAAGATGCGCAATACATATCGCGTGATGATTATCATGCAGCCCTAACTTAATTATCCTTATAGAGGTCATTTCATGTTCGACAAAAAAAGGCAAAGAACCGTAAAAGAGAACTTGTATACTGAATAGACAATAACTTTGTATCTCCATGACATCCTGTTGTTCATAACACAGACATTTATGTCTCATAAATCTTATTCATGCTCTGTAATTTTACACTCAGTAAAAACAGCTTTTGAGCAACATTTCGCAAGACTAAACCAACATGATTAGATCACAAACAGGCATCCAATTCTATTACAGTATTAATATGGTATTTTATGGCAAAAAAAAAATGCTGAAGTTCAAAAGAACCATATTTTTTACTGCAGCCATGTAAGGCAGCAAAGGAAAACCGAGATGGCTTGGATGCATGTTTTCATGAGTCAATCAGAATCAGTGTTTATCGAAACCAAATAAAGTTCTGTTTCACAGGCTTCGGTGACATGTATCCTTATGAAAATAAATAGTGCAGACTGTGCAATGCAGAATAATAAATGAGGGCTATTAGAAAGTATAGCAGCATTCTTCAGCATCTGTACAAAGTGAAACGGAGTAATTTACATCTCTCTACAGAAAGTACAGCGTGCCACTCTAAATTGTGGCAATTACAATGATTCACACTGGGCTCAGAGGCACGATAAGGAAAGTAATACCAGATCTCCACCGATGGGGCTACAGACTTTAAATCACAGAGACTTTCACATACTGTTCACAAAGAACTACAACCGCCAAACTTTCAAAGAATAATTCACTTTAAAATGAAACCTCACCCTCATGTTATTCCAAAGCGCTTTGCTATCAGGTTTTAATGTGTTTGTGGTTTGTTTGAACACAAAAGCGACCTTTTAAAGTATTTTTTCAAGCCTATCCAGGCTTAAAATACACTAAACCGGACTTAAATCACTCATATGCATAACTGCATATTATGGCTACGATTACACTAATAAATTTGAAAACAACGTTTTCGTCTAAAAACGCTCCGCGTACACACTATCGTTTTCAATCCTTTCTGAAGAGTTGATCATCCACGCTAAAATGACTGAAAACGCTTACGTTCCTGTGTTGCGCATGCGTGAAACATATGACGATGCAAACTGCGTCATTTCCATCTTCCGTTTATTTTACTTACATTACGTCTTCTTTGAAGAAAAGCTATCTGAAGCATATACAAACTGATATTAATCTTTAATAGGGCTGTCAAAATTGAGAACAAACAAAACAACTGCTGTACAATGCCGTCCGCCATCAGTTGAATTGGTCACATGACTGCATCATATGATTCAAATGCGTCATCGTTTTCAAAAGCCTCCGTTTTCACAGTCCACACTGCGTCACGAAAACTGCGTTTTCAAATTTATCCACTTTGGACAGCGTTTTCAAAAAGCTCAGTTTTCCTTGACAAAAACGCAGTCTAAGTGTGGATGGAAGGCCAAAACATAGAGAAAAAGGTGCGTGTTCAAACGGAAACGTATTAGTGTTACTCACTCATTGTATATGTATTTTGAATAACTATTGAATGGCTTATAGTTTAATATCCGTGTTTAGTATGGTTTTGCTTCAATCATCTTGCTTGAAATGTTTCTTCCCACCAATTTGTAGTTAAATGTATCATATTTATGTTATAGAAATCACGTCCAAAATTATATTCTGTGTGAATGTGTGCGCTTATGTGTTGGTTTAGTTTATGTGTCTTAGATTTATCCAAAAAAGACATATTTATAATTGAAAAGAGAAGTATCTTGTGTTTTGTGCTTACAAGTTAAAGTCTTAAACTGCCGATCTTGTTACTGTGCTTATTAATAGCGTTTACATTATGATCTGGATTTTAATATCCAGCGCAGAGTTGATGTTATCCAGCTTGTTCACTGAATCGCAGACCGACTCAATGATCCACTGTAAAACAGTGATTCTGTTCAAATTCCCATAGAATCTTAAATGATTCTTCCTTGATTCTTTGTTTGTACATGAATGAATGAAATATTCTCACACTCAAAATTGAAGTGGAAAAACACACTACAGGCTGATCCAACTTTGAGGTAATATTATTAAAACAAGTCAAAATAAGGCTCAGTAGTGTGTGTGGCCTCCACGTGCCTGTATGACCTCCCTACAAAGCCTGGGCATGCTCCTGATGAGGTGGCAGATGGTCTCCTGAAGGATCTCCTCCCAGACCTGGACTAAAGCATCCACCAACTCCTGGACAGTCTGTGGTGCAACATTGCATTGGTGGATGGAGCGAGACATGATGTCCCAGATGAATTGTATTCAGGTCTGGGGAATTGCCGAGTCAGTCCATAGCATCATGGCCTTCATCTTGCAGGAACTGCTGACACACTCCAGCCACATGAGGTCTATCACTGTCTTGCATTAGGATGAACCCCAGGCCAACAGCACCGGCATATGGTCTCACAAGGGGTCTGAGGATCTCATTTCGGTAACTAATGGCAGTCAGTCTACCTCTGGCGAGCACAGGACTGTGCGGCCCTCCATAGAAATGCCACCTGACACCATTACAAACCGGTCATGCTGGAGGATGTTGCAGGCAGCAGAACGTTCTGCTATATATATATATATATATATATATACACACACACACACACACTGTCTACATACATATACATACATGTACTGTATTTGTTTTAATGTGCTTTTTGGTGTTAGGCCATACAAATACAATTAAGCTCCAAAAGGACAAAGTTGAACTTCTACTAATAAAAGCAAACCAGTTTGGGTCCCACGTGTATAATAAAAAATGCCAACAGAAGTGGCATTTTGGGGTGAACTGTCCCTTTAAGTGCAGTGTAGCACAAATAGGCACCTGGTAGGACAGAAACAGATGTCCTGAGATAGAAATGAGGTCACAAAATCTGAATCACATCAACAAATATAGGACAGGCCAATAAAGAAACAACACTTGGCCATTCTTTAGCAGCTAAAATAAGGTTCCTGGTTCACCTCACCTGAACTCCTGATCTGAGAATTGAAATAGAGATGGTCATACAGTTAAATATATAGTACAGAGTCTGCCAAAAGACTCTGGCATGTCATGTTCAGCATGGGGTACTATTCAGAATGAAGTAAATTTTCAGAAAAACACGCTTTAAAATAATGATATGTAGAAATCGATTTTTTTTTTTTGGAATGGAACCGAATTATTGAGATGAAATTTGAATATTGATTTTTCTTTTTTTTCTTGAGCATCATATGAAGCATTATCCTTTATTGCTCATACGTAAGAGACATACATATACATATACATACACACACATTATATATATATATGTAATAGGCCCAAACTGAGCAGTTTGGTGCAGAAGCTGATTTTTGCATGGCCAAAAAGTAAGATGAAACTCTAAGAACTTGTTTGTAATGTAAATCAGTAAGATCTATTTAACTGTATAGTAGACTACTTACATATCATGCATATAAATATCAGTTGTCACACTATAACTCCAAACAATATATCTAAGTAGGACGATATTTAAATGCTCAGTTCTCATACTTCAGTAGTTATAATTTATTGTATAATACATAATATAGTTATAGGTTTCATGTAAATACAGATTGATTTATTGAGATATTTTAACACTGACACAC
>JAUMHR010000056.1:18737008-18748882 GCA_032361145.1 Enteromius fasciolatus
TTACATGACTACTTAATGAAGTGAAACAAGTGTTGTTACCAATGTCCTGTTACACATTTGTACTTACACACACACACCATTCTGAGGTTTGTTACAGAAATATTACAGCTGTAGATACTATGTAGCAATGTGTACTTAATCTGTGGTTACATACTAGATACACATCTAGTTACTATGTAAGTACACAGGTATTAGGGACACTTAATATAAAGTGGGACCAAAAAAGGATCCAAAAGCTGTCAATATGGCTCCTTCAAAACTAATATTTACCAATTAGATACTAGTGCTTAGGTACAAATCGGTCCCTTAAAGGTACTGGAATGCACTTTTCAGGGGTAAATGAAGTACAAAGGTGTACCTTTTAAAAAGGTGCTTTCCCAGTGACAGCTTCTGTACTTGTTTCTCTTTTTTTCCTGAAACAGTAAGTCTTTTATCTCTGACAGACGCTGAAAAAGGAGAAGAATCAAAACTGGCAATACAGCAAGACTAAGGATTAAGGGAAAGGGCAGAAGAGGTAGAAAAAAAACTTGCGAAAAATCAAAGAGGATGACAGAATAGCAGGGAAAAGTGAGATATTATGGTGATCGGGAGACATTCCAGAATGCCGCTCCATTGACAGCAGTAGATTAGAGCGGATCGGCCCGCTGAAGAGAACACCGTCCTGCATCATAAATTAACAGAGAAGGTTAAATGCCTTTAATGAACTCTGAGAGGCGGCACAGTTCCCTCTGGACTGTCACTCAGGGTTTAACTTTCCACACAGTGAATTACAAAGTCTGTGCAATAAAGCCATGAAAAGAGTGATATTCTTTGGCCTTTTGACAAAATTCGGAAATATACTCAATATACATACTTCCAAAAATACTCATGCAAAATGTTTGATTTTCAGCATTTGCTCTTAAACAGCTTCCCCGATTAGAGAAACCACTTGATCTTAAGTAAATTCTTAAGTCAAAAATATTAAAAATTGAAGTTGAAAATGACAGACCAATAGAATGATTTATAGAATGATATAAAAGATAGACAGAACATGCACAACCTCTCGCAGACACGTGCCTAGACATACATGAGGAGCCGTGGCTATTAAGGCAAACCAGATGTTTTAATTTTGAATTTGCCAAAATTATAGAGGCCCCTCACAGGCAGCTTTGATAGAGGGACGAAGAGCTTGTAGAGCATGAGGTCATTAAAGTGGAATTCAAAAGCCAACAATGATGAGAAGTGCAAGAGTAAATCATACGCTGAGTGACTTCAAAGACCACAGACTCATTAGTCAGAGAAAATCAAAGGTGACCTAACAGAACGCACAGAGAGGAAGGAATACTGCATGTACAGTAAATGAAAATGTATTTTGTGAATCAATATTAATATTTATGAATGTTTATCTTGTGCTGGTGCTTAACTGAATGGTTCAAAATAAAATAAATTCAATAAAAATGCTGCCTTTAGTAAAATTATGGAAAATGTTTTTTGTGAGCCGCCCACAGACACTTCCAACACTGTACAGTGCAACTTGTTTGCTGTTGATTGATCTGGAGTGTTAATGGACATTGATCACTGCAATAAGCTCGTTGACCTCTCAGACAGCTCAAAACGTGTCAATATTTGCATTGGCTCAGTGGCAAAGAGCCGGCATTTGTAAGCAACACTTTGTCTCGAAGGTCTTTAGGCTAGAGCCACACGCAACAGCAGGAATTTAATTTCATGGACAAAACTTCCTTTTAAGCTTAAAATAAGATAAATATATAAAAATAATATGTGCAACTGTTCATATTTTTCAAGAAGGCTGCATTTAATGTAATATGGTAAAATATTTTTACCATTTAAAATAATGTTTCTATTTTAATATGCTTTTAAAATATAATTTATTTCTGTAATGGAAAGCTGAATTTCCATCAGTCATAACTCCAATCTAAAGTGTCACATGATCCTTCAGAAATCATTCTAATATGCCAATTTATTATTTGAATTATCAATGTTGGCAAGGTTGTGATGGCAAATCTTATATAATCAATATAATTTTTTTTTATGAATAAATGAACAAATATAAATGAATATAAATCTTTTCTAACAATATAAATATATGCAGTAAATTGTATTTTTATCATTACTTTGCAAGAATATTTCACAATATTTAATTTTAACTCATATTTTTGATCAAACAAATGCATAAGAAACATCTTTAAAAAATATTCAAAATTCAAACTTTTGACCAGTAGTGCATATATTCAAATACACACACACACACGCTCATTCATATCAATTTCAGTTTAGCTAAAATGAAGAAAAAAAATATATATTTAAATAGCTTATGATCAAACCTTCACTACCTTTGTTTCAACATACTTTCAAAGGTACAAAAAAGACCAGCCCAGCTAGTCCTAAAAGTCTCAGACATTCATTTATAATTCAGAGTTTGGAAGAAGTGCATTCTAAGCTTTTAGGTATTGAATGTTGCCCGCTCTTTTTCTGTTACTTCTGCTTTGTCCTCTGCTGACATCAGGACAGGTTTCGTAGGAGAGCATGTCTCTTTCCATTCACAATGTCATCTCTCCTCAGCAGGTAATCAAACCCATGCCAAGTATAGAATTTTAGGCCAGGGATTTCGTTTTGGATGCTGCTGCTAGCAAATAAATCACATCTGCTTCTCTCTGAGCACCTGTTTCCCGCATCTTCTGGTCTGGTCTATATGATGACATCCACAGCTGTAGACAGAGTCCTTGTCCCTGCAAAGTCCATTCCTCCAATACCAGTGCAGCAAGACTGCAGAATCACAGTCTGAAAGGAAGACTGAAAGGCTCCCACTATATTCAAAAAGTGCCTGAGCTTTAGGAGGATTTGGGATCCTTTTCCACTCCATTCACTAAAGCGGAATGCTAATTAAGAGACCAGAGAGGTCGGAGAGAGTGAATGACCAGAGAAAAAGAGGAGGGAACACAACCATCGGCTGAGTGACAGTTAAAGAAATACTTCACCCAAAAGTGACAACGTTGTCATCGTTTACTCACCCATCGTGTGAACGCCCAAGCTGTTTTTTTTTTGCATAAAAAGAAAGGGCATGGTAATTAAAAGCTCTAAGACATAGTAAAAGTGTAATCCATGTAACAGTCATGTGACAGCATTCACTTTCCGTTGTGAGATACATGTTACTGCAAATCTGACGCGCAAAAGTCTCCATTTGTAAATGTTGTGGTTGCTCTCTTTTAACTCTGGAGATGTTCTCACAGATTTGATCTAAGATGCTTCTCTCATAATTCCTTGAAGACAAAAATTGACATGAATGGGACATTTGTTGCAATAAAGTGAAAGTACGGGGATATCAAATGAACACGAGAATTGGATGAGACTTTTAGGAAAGTAAAATTTCAGAAAACTATAACATTTCAAAAGAAATCTCAAACTGTGCTCTGATTGGGCAGGACTCAAAAGCTTTGAGATTGGTAAATGAACTTCTCAACAAACTCCATTGTGAAATCTGAGCTTGCGGTTCCTAAAAACAAGCATCACAAGTGAAATCTCGAACGCCTCAACTGTGTCTCCAATGCAAGATTAATTTTTACACTTGCTTCTCCTGGATTTTCTCCTGCTTCTCACAATCAAATTCAATGAAAGTAGAGATATAAAATGTAAAAGCTTATCTTTGCTAATTTTAATTAAAACTTTTCAATTCAAATGAAGTTTCTGCTAAAGCAAAGTGAAAGTATAGTGATATAAAATAAATATAAGAATTGAATAAGAAGTCTCAGACTAAAACAATTACTGGAAGTGTTAAAATAATGACATTTGGTCACCTCTGGAGCTCAGCCATGAGTCTAATGTTGTTGCATGGAAAAGAGCAGCATGGATATTACAACACAACTATTTTTAACAAATGATGACAATATTCACTTCTGAGCATACCATTTCTTAAAAACACAGCATAGATTGAGCAGTCAAGCGACGGGCTAGTGAATGTCCAGAAAATACATCCATTTGCACGAAAATATATAGTGAAAGACAATTCTCACTGCTCCAGCAAATCTAATTCACCGAGTTCTTTAATTAAAGTAGTCCATACCACTTGTGCTCTATAGTGCATGCTTTATCTGACAGTGACTGATGTGTTCACTTTTATCTTCACTTTGCAAGTTAACTAGGAGTTTACTGAAATTCAAGATGCAAAAATGTCTATTTAATGCTTTGTTTGCTTAGAAGAAGAAAAAATCCATCCTTGATGCCCAGAGGAAGCTTAAAGGTGACTTAATAGAGTTCTCATATAGGTTGCATTTAAGTATCAACTACATCTAATATGCTTTTCTACAGTTCTTGAGGAGACATAAGCAACAGGCTACGAACGTCCAGAAAATACATCCTTTTGCACCCAAACATGAAAAACCCTCAAAACGTGACGTGCGCAATAAAACAACCAGCACTGATCGAATTCATTGAATTATCCATTATTCAGTCCCACCCATCCCAGTCAAGTGGTGTGACCCACGGCTCACCCAGAACATGCAGGACAGGCAGACCCAGGTGCGTGCGCGGCCGGCCAGCGCGGCTGGCAAGCTGAGAGACACGGAAGGCATCACGAGATCAGGCGGACGGCTTCCTCTCCACTGGATCCTGCACAAGATGCATAACTATTCCACACGCTGGTCCCACAACGCTCCACAGATCCATGACATGCTGAGGAGAGCTGCATCAACTGCCGCTGCTGTCCTCCTCACCACTCTCTTATTCCAGGCGCCCTCCCTCTCTCCGTCTCTCTCTCTCTCTCTCTCTCTTTTTTTGGGGTCATGTAGCTCGGCTCCACAGGAGAGAGGGGGAGGTGACTGAGAGCCTCTTTATTTCTCCCCACTGCTCTCCTTGTCGGCTTTAGCCCCTCCTCTCTCCATGTCTCTCTTCAGTCTTACTTTCATTCACATCTTCCACCCCCTGCTTGCCTCTCTAACCTCCCCCATGAGCAGATTTTCTCTCGCTCGTTCTCATCTCCAACTCCTCTCGCTTCTCCTGCAACATCAGAATTGTTTCTTCTAATTAAAGTCACCTGTGTATCAGATGTTGTCTCCTGAGAAAAGGACTGGGAAATGTCACGTGTGTCAGAGTTGCAGATAAGAGACCTCAACACGATTGATGTGAGTCAAATGACTGAGGTTTAATATGAACTTGAATATAGTCAAATGATTTAAACAGTTAACTGTTTGACTGTGCATCCACAAATGAAAAATCACAAATGAGGATTCTTTAATATCTCAATGGTTTTTCATAACTGGAGATGAAAAATATATGTGGATTTTACCTCAAGTCATCCAAAGACAAATTATCTGAGCAATCTCTGAACATGAAAAATGTTGAATGAGTGGATTTGAATTTTTGTTTGGCAGACTTTCAACGGTCTCTCTTTGCAATGCATCTCAGAAGAATGTCAGAAGAAATCAATGTCAACAATGTCTCAAACTGTGCTCTGATTTGCAAAGAGTTCAAAAGCCTGGAAATTTAATGTCATATAAATTGAATCTTTCTCAACAACTCAAGTTCACAAGAACCGAGCTATGGACAAGCATGACAACAGAATTTTTTCTACAGATTATCCACATTAATTTGACAACTTTAACCGAACTGAGCCAACCGAGCCGTGCCGTGCTGCACTGAACCGTGCCGAGCCAAGCTGTACCATCCAGTGGCCATAATTTCTTACTTAAAGCTAGAAATGTTCTGGAGGTGAAAAACAAACATAAAACATACTTAATGGAGTTATCAATGAAGTATCAACTTCATTTAAGTCTCCTGAGTCATAAAGGAGGAAATGATTGTTCCACACATTGTTCCTCTAGGCACCCAGGGGTGAAAAAAACCTCACAAATAACTATTTTAATATCCATATTTTCTCTAAAACAAGACTGAGATTAGGCCTATCATATCTCCTGAGAAAAAGACATGGGTTTTGTCAAATGTGATTAGAGTTTCAGAGATCTCAACAAGCTCTCAAGCTGTAAAGATTTGTAAAGATACAAACATCTGAGATTTTATTAAATGAACCTCCAACAAAATCAGAACAGATAATCGCTGAGCAATAAAAGAAACTGCTTTAGAGTTTTGGTTCTCACAAGCAAAAAGATTAAATGGAGAGCAAATTAAGACGCTAGTAATTTATCATAATTTCTCATCAGATTCTCCAAGCTATGATTTGAACCATTTATCAAAGGTATGGCTCTACACTTATACTGCATGTCCACTACAGTCTCGCTTGTGTTTTTAGGTCCCTTGCAAATACTAAAAAGAGAAAGAATTGATTTTTAAGCGACAAATGATTAAGAACACCACAAGCCTGGAAAGAGAGCAACCTCAGAGCAAAGACATTTTCCTCTGGGTCTGCAAATCCCCTTTAATGCCACGGCTACATGTCTCTGCCCCAGATATCAGCGAGGCTGTGAGCTACTGCTTTTCTGGGGCTGTGACGCAGCCATCAAAGACACAGCAACCCAAACAGCAAACAGAGCAGAGCTGAGAGCTTCATTACAGAAGCACATCAAACCTCTGCTGGCCTGCCGAAGGGGAAGGTGGTCTCATTGTGGGTGTCTCTCCGTCTCTGGATGAGGTCTGTAATCCCTTGGCATTTCCTCTTCATCACACTGATGAGATGAAACCTCTCCTGGGGTCAGTCCTGTTTGCTTTCACAGACATTCACCCTGTCTATCATGGCACACGGTGGACACGTTTGTAACTGGGGGGGTGCATTAGCCGCAGACGAGCTAATTGGGACGGTCGGACTGAATGAAACTGCCTGTAAACAAGGTAAATGTCTGGGGAGGTAAATCTCACGAGGGAGTAACCAAACGTAGAGTTGACTCTCTGCAATCTCTATCATACACAAGCATCCTAAACAATGTCACATTTAAAGAGTGATGACAGTTTTGGGGAAAGATCAGAATAAGTGGATTGGCCAAACATACAATAAATATTTGAAAGATAATCAAAGAGTTTATTTTGGCACTCAGACGCAGACTAGACATCCATATTATAAAATAAAGTATAGTTACTTTAAAATAAAATAATTGCTGTGCAGTGCAAAATAATAGTAAAAAGAAGAAGAAGAACTATTATAGCTTGTTTTTGTAATAGTGATCATTTTTAAAGTAGTATTAATATTAGTCATATTAATAGTAATAATGATAACAACAATAACTATTATTATTATCATCAATATTATTACTATGGATTATTATTGATACTTTTTATATAATTAATAATTATTAATAATAATATTGGTAATAATAATAATAATGGTGGTGGTGATGATGATACTGTAAATTATAATAATTTTATTTTAAATTTATTTTTTATTATTATTTATACTGCTCGTTGTTGTAATACTGATAATTATTAGTAGTATTACTATTATATACTAATATATTAAGTATTATCTGTTGACATAATATATAATACATATACAATAACGCAAATCATCATATCAATCCATAATAACCATAATTATATAATTGTACAATTAAAAATAATTGACAATTACAGTAAATAATAGCGATGATAATAATAATAGCTTATTAATAATAGTTTAAAATTAGTTAGTTGTAATTGTGATAATACTAATATTATTGTTATTGGGGTTGTAATAATAAGTAACATTGTAATAATCATAATTCTGAGTGTAGTAATAATAATAATAATAATAAATTACAATTAATAATACAACATTTTGTAGTACTAGCAGCAAAAAAACAAAAAAAAATAAAAAACACTAACAAACAGAAATAGACTAGACATTGGTTGTTGGATCGATCAGTTGATCACAATGGTCGACTAATCATGTGAAATAAAATAAAATAAAACAATAAATATATTAGATTTATAGAAATTCTAATAAAATGTCCACATGTTGCAGTGATTGACACAAAGGAACAGTTATCCACACCAGTCTACTGCTGTGGTAAGAATTAATTCAATTATCTTCCCACTCCCGGCCCTAAATGGTACATAACAACACCACATACGGCGGCTGGTTGCTTTACTTTTTTTTTGCATTCCTTAAACAGAATAAACTGCAAAGTGGACCAGAATCTATGTTGACAGTCAAAAATGTAGCTATGTAGCCAACGTTTGCAAAAGCTGATGAAACGAACGTTTATGGAGAATGAGAGGCCAAATGATAAAACAGATAGAAGTGTGGGATTAGTTTGATTAACTTTGTCACAATTAAAACCATCCGGTTCCCAACAGCACCTCGGAGCCAGAGGCTGTAAAAGCCTCCATTTTTATTCATCAAGCAGATCAATTCCTTTATGAGATCCGCTCTGGTCAATAGACCGGCTAAATATACACGCGCAGAACGGCCGCGATGCGCTTTCACTCAGCTCTATTTCGAGAACATGAATCAGATGGGAAGCAATACAATATAGGGAATAATATCCGGCCTCAGGTGCAGCGCATTAGAGGAGATTGGGGTCAAAACAAGCAGAAAGGGACAATTTGAAGAGCTGAGTATTTCTTAACAGATGGAAGGAACTTCAAGAACACAGACGAAGCTAATGAAAGGGTCATTTATCAAAGGTTGCAAAAGCAGTAGATGATATAATGAACATTAACAAATGAATCTGAAATAATTTGATAATATACGATTTGAATAATTACTGTAAATGTTTCTGGCTCATGCACATACATTACGTAAACAACATTTTTTTTTATCACTTATAATTTAAACTTTTATAACTTTTATATTGACAGCACTAATATCTATACATATATACATATCTGCATCTGGTGTGTTGATGCCTTTTCTGGTACTCAGTTAAAATTAGCTTGTTTATTTTCAAGCCAGGATAACATAAGTACAGTCTGTTACCAGAATAAACTCAAAGAACGTACAGTATGAAACAACAACCCAACCTCCCAAGACCCCAAAACCCTCACTACAGCTCATGAGAGCAGGAAAACTATGAAAATAGCAACCTGTCTTTACTGTAATAGCAAACACTGCAATGGAAATATGAGAACACAACGGAGTAACTGGATCTGCTCATAACAGTCCACAGGTATCACAGACACAGTATCTCCAGAACAGCTTTAAGATTGTATGACCGGACAAAGTCCTAGTTTACAAGGCATATTTGCAGTTTCACAAGGTAAAACGTAAATGAGACCAGGGGCCCGTTCCATAAAACAAGGTTACCAAAGAAGCCAGGTTTATTTCAGTTAATCTGACTTATTGTCAGCTGATTTGGTCCAAAATAACTAATACTAATTACAACAAGCCTGGCTCGTTTGGTAAACTTGTTTCATGGAACAGGCTCCTGGATTGAGTTGTTAGTTAACGGACTTAAAGCGCCCCTATTATGGAAAAGAGAGTCCCAAATAACAGGCTGACATGCACGCAAGATGAAAAAACACTTTTGTTTTCTTATAAAATGCAGTTATTTTTACCTAATTTGCTCAACGACTCCCAAACAATTCTTTCAACGGTAAATTATTCCAAACCCGCTCTATAGATAGGTCGTGTTTGTGAGCTTCTAATGCTAGTGAAAAGCAGGAATCAAAGCATTCTTTACACAACAGCTTAAAAATGTTTGCAAGTGAGGTGTTTCTGCTGTCACTGCAAACGTTCAGTTTAAACAAGCTGAATATTAGTTGATTATTTTGTTTTAAACTAAAGCCATAAAGTTTAGTTTCTCATTTAGTGTACAAAAGTACTAAAATAGCTTTCTTTGAACTACTAAAATAACTCAAACTAAACTCTTTACTACTGCTATTGCAATCATCAGTTCAGACAAAAAAAAGGACAAATGACAAAACCTGTGATGCTGTATTTTCAGGTTGTGTGTTTGCATGCGACGGACTGTAAATCAGAGAGGGGAAGAAGAGGTCACGAAACAAAGACACAGATTAGCACAGTCAACATGCCGCTTTACACAGTCAGATAAGAGCTGCAGAGAGGAAACGCTCTGTCACAATATATGAGTCTGCATATGTGATTACAGTAACCTATGCTTTGAGTGCAGAAGAACGTCTGTGTGTCAGGCACAGACCAATATCCTGCGAGAACAAGAGCAGCAGAGTGACTCCTAGTGGTCATGATAAGAACTGACAAAAAACAGGCTCTCTTATACTTTTCTGAATTTTGAAAACATTATTGAGCAGTCCAACCATAGCAACTATTCAATGCCAAAATACCGTATTATGAAACAAGCTTTTGCCCTTGAAAATGAAAATATCATATTTCAATTCCAAATAAATGTTGCTCTTTTGAGCTTTCTATTATCAAAAACGTCAAGAAAACAAAAAATAAACAGTGCAATTGTTTTTAGCACTGCTAATAAAAAATGCAAAGCAGCATTTCTGAAGGACCAGTTGACTCTGAAGACTGAAAAATATGAAAAAGAAGAAGAAAATAACATTTCTTGAAATTTTAATATTTTACAATATTTCTGTTTTTTTACTGTTTTTTTGTTTTTATGCCTTGGTGAACATAACAGACAAAAACACAAAAAAATCAAAAAACAACCTCAAACAATACTATGTGAATAATATGTGATTATTTTTTAATAAAAAAATAAGAAAAAGAAAAACAGCAGATAAAAATCTCCATCAATGCCACACTTCATTATATCCAATGTAAGAATAATATCCAATCAATTTAAACCACTTCATGAGCTCAAAACCAGTGCAGACCAACCAAACTTCTAGGTTCTAGTGTGAAAATGCCCTTAAACTAAGACAAAAGACAGACTGAATCATTGCTGACAGACACGAGCATCAGAGCCTGAAGATGATCTGAGCAGCAGAGCTGGAGGAGGAGTCTGAAAAACACACGGCATAATCAAATCCAACGCAGCTCCGCATCAACTCAGCTTTGACCTTCAGCGCAGTCCTTCCTTTCAGATAAAGCATTATTCTAGGCATTATTCTAATTCCCTCCATTATGGAAATAAAGCTTTTTCTGTCTCTGTGAGTGGATGGTCTGGGGTAAAGCACAGGGGTCGAGCACAGGCCGGGGACCATCCTGACTGATATAGAGTGATTGCTTTATAGCTAGAGGACGTGGATCAGGAAGAAAGGAGCAGAGGAAGGAAGTACTGTATGGGAGGGCAGGAAAGGGGGAGAGCAGGGCTGGGTGGAAGAAAAGTAGATATTTTGCTACTGCCGTAGATACTGTGTACATACTGTAGAACTGGACGATATATTCTGCAATATATTCATTCGCATGCACAGCACTATATTTATCACCCAGCCCTACATACACACACACATATATATATGGGATAGTGATTAAGAAACGTGAAATTTTTTGACATTTACTTTGAAAACAGTTTTTTAACATTTTGTATTCAGTGTAGAAACCTGTTGAATCATGTATATATTTCTTCAACAAATTTAAATGTGGCTAAGAAAAAAAAGAAGAAAAAAAACTAAACTACTTAATTTAACAATATATTATTTTGTTTAATAATACTAGTTATTATTATATTATAATACTAGTTATGTTAAAATTATGTGAAATCAAATCAATTCTAGATTATGCTACAAACTGAACCAAAAACCAAAATAATAAATACATGTTATATTAAAATAATTTAAATAATTAAAAAATAATTTAGATCTGTTTTTTTTAAATAACTTTAAATTCTTATAAAAAAAATCTGCTCTTAACTACTAATTTTTTACTTATACTATTTAATATTTAGAATTAGACTATTTTTTGTTTCAACTCAAATTGTAGAACTTGTATTATTGTCATTTTTATTATTGTTTTGCCAACATAGTATTTATTCTTATTTTACTTTTAGTTATTGTACTTCAACTTATACAGTATATATATATATATATATATATACACTATATTACCAAAAGTATTCGCTCACCTGCCTTTACTCATTCTATGAACTG
>JAUMHR010000056.1:18754138-18770135 GCA_032361145.1 Enteromius fasciolatus
GAATAGAATAGAATAGAATCAAATGTAAATCTGTCAAGCAAATCAAAACATATGCCATACTAAAAATGGATACTAAAAGCTTTATCTTATAACAACTTTTTGGAATTACTAAAGAACACAGCAGAATAGAATAGAATAGAATAGAATAGAATAGAATAGAATAGAATATCAACCTCCAAAACTGAAACCTCCAAAAACTTACTAAGGAAAAATCATCCTGTAGGAATTGATGAACTTAAAATCTTAAAAGTTCTGAAAAATGGGGTTCACTGTCATTAAGCAGAATATAAATACACAATATAAATTAGTGGTGGGCCGTTATCGACATTAATGTTCTGCATTAAAGTGAGACTCTTATAGTACCATAAAAAAATGCCGTTAATCTATTCACAAAGTTGTGTTGGGAGCTGGGTCTATGCTACACAAGTTATGATGAATTTCACCTAGATATTTTAGTGCGGATTTATACCGAGCTGAATTGCACTGTGGCCCTATTCGGACAGGGTTAGTTTTCTAAACTACTGTACGTGTGAGCTTCGATTCTTATCACCTGTTGTCCGTGATCTTCATGTACCATTACGGACGGGTCTAACAGCTCCGTGTTTATGACAGAGGTGAGAGGGTCTGTTTTGTACATCTGTGCGTCACTGAGATCACGTACTCTGTATGCTTGCACTGCTATAGTCATTCAGATTGATTACAATTAGTATAATCACAAATACCATGGTGAAGCTAAATGGCTAGTTTAGCAAAACCATGTTAATGTGTGGATACTTTAGCTTAAATATTATGATTTTTATTTATAGTAAACTTAAAATTAAAACATACTGTATGTAAGCGAGTGCAGAAATGAATGCGAGTAATCTTACTTGATACTGATATTACAATAACCATTCTTAACAGTTCACATGATCTGGCTCTTTATTTGTATTTATTTATTTCTTTTATATATCAAAATATTAAACATTCGTGCGGGAAGAATGTTTAGAGAAAAGAAGAGAAAAACACAGACATGGCAAATTCAGATGGGATTAAAATCACCAAGTACGTCTGTGAAACAAAACATTCTCTAATGACCCCCCTGTAAAACTAGTCCCGTCCCAATAGGGCTTTACTTTTAGTAATTATTTTTTTGGCAGAATTAAAATTAGCCATTTTAATCTAGATTAATCTATATAAAAAAATAATCTATGCCCACCCCTAATATAAATATAAATGTACATATACTGAGAATATTACAAACAGCACTGGTGGACACATAATTTTGATTCAAAACACCATAACTAACCCACTGGTACAATGCAGAATGACATGTAAAAATGAGCCCATGAAATGGAGTACAGCACCCCAGGGAGATCCTGTTAGGACAGGAAGGAGTAACGTAATTAAGATTGACTAGCTCTAACAAATGGGCTTGCGCTTGACCCTGTGGGACATTTCTGCCGGTCTGAGTAAATGTTCTCATTAGGAATATTAAGAATAACGGATTTCACAATCACAACAGACTCACATCTGATGGGTACGTTATGATTGTCGTGGGAGCAATATGAACTAACAGAGCAGTGAATGAAGTAATATTAGCCAGGAGAAAGCTAAGAAAATTTATATTGTACAGTATATAGTATCTTAAATCTGAATGTCAACACAACACAATATAAAGGACAAGGATTTTATAGCAGATGAAGAACAGAGGAGAAACAGCTGATGCCACAATGCCTTAGTTACCACATGACAAATACGAATAAATGACAAATTTAGAGGCAATTGCACCATCCCATAAAAACACATCAGCTTTCAAAGCTAAGATTTAAACTTAAGACATAACAGCTAACCATGAAACGTATTGTGACAAAAACCCATTTAAAATGTAGTCCAAAAAAGTACAGATTAAATAATAAAACCGATTAAATAAATTAAAACTACTTTTAGTATTTAAAAAAAAAAAATTATAAAAAAAAAATTACAGAATTCTGTAAAAATAGCAACACCAGCATTCAAAGATTTCAAGATTTTAATTTGTAAAAATTAAAAATTTTAACATTTAAAATTCCCTAAATAGTGCAAATGAAACAACATTTAAACAATAACTATTTTTAGTAAGTATGAACGATGTGTTCACTGCAAAAAAAATACAATATTTTAAACAAAACTACAAAATTTTGTAAAAATAGTAACAATACTCAGTTCTCACAATTCTGAAAAAAAACTACAACATATAATCCAGATTATAAATTTAAAATAAAATAATAAAAAAATGGCATGTCAGAAGTGCAAGAGGGAACAAAACTTCTTCAGGGCCCCAAAACCACCTCAGGCCCTACAGAGTTAACTTGCAATTGTAAGTTATAAACTCGCAAATCTTAAGAAAAAGGGGGAGGGGCAGTCTAAATTGAGGTGTCAGAATAGCAAGTTAACTCTCTAAATTCTGAGGTGGTTTTAGGCCCTGGAGATGTTTAAGAGTATATATATATATACACACACACATATATATATATACACATACATATATATATATATATCTCATAATGATTTTTTTCCTGAGAATAGTGAAAAACAGTGTCTAGAGATACACTCATGATTTTGAAAGAAACTCACAATAAAAAGAAAAACTTCACACACCTATAAAAATCCCAAATCAGTCACATATGAAATCCAGTAATTATGCCGCTATAGTCCACTGTATCAATTTCCTCTCAGTTAAACGCAGCATGCATCTATCACATTACAAAGCTGGAAGTGGATACAGCATGTGCCTACGATCAAACACCTTAAATCTTCTGCATGAGTGCCTGTTTTATCGAGACAGAAGAGAAAACAGGCTTCATATGACATTCAGTTTATAGAATCTCTTTTTTGGAAACACTAAGATAAATAGACAAAGGGGGAGGACAGTTTTTGGATAGGATGCTGAGCGGACTGTGACTAATTTAGTGGTGGTTTCAGACCAGACTGGCTGCGGGAGATATAGAGTCTGGTTCAGAGCCAGACTACAGCAGCCAATATCATCTGCACAATGCTGTATGCATAATGTACACAATGAGCTGATGCTGTGGATTTAGGATGTCACAAAACAGAATAAGGGGCCCTTTCCTGGAAATACAAATCAAAGCAAACCAAGGCCACAAAAAACACTGATATGACCAGAAGTGGCTTACGCAGAACTTTTGAACGAAAACCCCCAATCAACGCATGTGTCCATTCTCACAGGCTTACACAGGAGCAACTACTTCAAACGCATGCAGTAAAACACAGAAACACATACTCTTCATGATAGAAGTTTAGATACAGCTGTGCTCACTTAAAACCTAACCCAGCTAGACCAGCTGAGAAGTACACCGAAACCCCAAAAAACTGGGCCTGGCTGTGAGATCAGCTAACCTGTTTTTGTCTGTATTTTTCAGCTTGTTTCCAGCATTGTGTCCTGTTCCCTATAACCTCCTAAAAATGTGCCCCATCTCGACAACTCTGCCGCCCACTCCAGATGTCCATATTAAATTAGCTCCTCACAAAAAGTAGCTTAACAAATTTCCATCAGCGGAGTCTCTGGGCAGATATCCATCAGCTGCCAAGCCTTCGCTCACGCACTAGTTATAAAATCATAGAGGATGTGGCTCTGTTGGCTTTATGAGAGGGAAATGAGAAGTGAAGGGGGAAAAAAATGAAATCAGGGAAATCTGTGAACGTGTGGATACATAACCTCGGCCTGGGTGAGTCTCTGCTGCATCCTGTTTTCCAGGGTACTTTCATCCAAAAACTGGAAAAATTGCAATTTTGACAGCTATGTTATGTTCCATTACAGGCAGAGAAATGATACGCCGCCATCTCCGCTGATAAGTGCGTTTGCCTTCAGGACATCAAACACACGCTGAGCCTGAGTGATCCCGGCTTTCTGCAGAAGAGCTCTGAGAGTCTCGGACATGAAAAGGCAGGAGACAGCTGGGTGGGGATCGGAGACGCTTCCTGTTTGATACGAGAAAAAAAACCTAGAAGTCTTTACTCCTCAAAATCAGGGCTTTTCTGGGAAATCAGGAGAGACACAGGGCTTAGTCTGCATTGTTTCATGGTCATTGTTTAGGAGAGTAAAAGGGAAAGAGGCCCTGAAGTGATAAGTCAATCTACATGATGCTAATCTCTCACACACACAAACACACACCTGCACTGTTGCATTTATATTGTTATATAATTAAATAATTTCTTTCTTTCTTATATAAAGTAATTGAGCTTTTTCTATACTAAGATTTATTGTATTATTAAAAAAACTTTTTTAAAGTGTATATCAGTAACAATATATATACATATATATATATATATATATATATAAATACACACAGTACACATACATATAATAATATAGTAATGTACAGTATTATTAGCAATATATTAGTGATATTATATGTTATAATAAATATATTAATAAATATAAAATAGAAATATAATTATAAATATAAATATATTTTTTGTACAATTTATTAACAACAATTAATTAAAGGCTATAAAAATAATAACAATAATAAATATATAAAAATAAAGATTTTGTGTTTGAAGCAGAAAATAACATTATATTAAAATTATAATTCAAATATATAAACACTGTTTTAAATAATAATAAAATATTATTATTTCATTGTACTATAATATATAAAAAGTTGCAAAATATTTCATTTTAAAGGGAGGAAACGGTTCCATTTATACTAATTATATTCCTCTCAACTTTCCACATCAATCACTTACACGCCATATAAACCACTCCACAACAACCAAAACACTGCACCAATAGACGAAATATTACAGTCATGCTGCAGTGCAGGAAAATATACTGATACTGAACACAATAATATCATCATAAATGCAATTTAGCCCCATTGTTGGTTTAATTAAAATCGACCAACAAAGACATAAGGTAAAGAATGTTAACAGCCTTTCATTTTCATCCGTTAAGCTTGCTCAGCACACTGGAGGAGAAAAAAAAAAAAAAAAAACGGTGAGAGTGCCTGTGCTTCATGAAATTGGATTTTTGCATTTGTGTGTGTGTGTGTGTGTACCCTAGAGCTAATTTATATATATATACACACATATAGATAGATAGATAGATACAGCACCACGAACCAGTGTTACACTTGATCAGTCCCATATAGGCAATTCACTCTTGAAAATGAACTCCCTCCAGAATAACTTTCATGGGCTTGTTTTTTGCGCACGCAGCGAAATGACATATTCGTTTCTTGCATTTTAACTCTCTCTCATAACTCATAACAATGTCAGTACAGGAATGTTGAGGTCTGGCACACCACCATGACATCATATGATGTGGTAAGAGAATGATTTGAAACGCCCTATATAGGCATCTTCTACTCGTACTTCCATATATTAAGCTCAGTTTACTGTGTATTACACTCAGAATAACATTAAACCCAAGCAATATCACTATCTGCACATTAATACAACATATACAAATAAATGCAAACGTCAACATCACATCAGTGACTGATGAAACCAATTACTCTTTCACCTCCTCCTATTGATCCTCAAGCCATTCAGAGGATTGAACAGTCTACAAAAGGAGACATGTGTCTAGCGTCTGACTAATTAATAGAAATTTCCCATTTAAACACTCCAGAGCTGTGGTGAAAACTTGCATCAAGGCATAAAATACAAGATATTAAGCACAGGAACGTATGCGGATATTATAATATTAATATTTATTTGAATTTTTATTTTACTTTAACATAGATAAAACATTACAAGACATAATTATTTTTTCTTGAATTGTTGTTTTTTCCTCTGACGGAAATAAAAAATATTATTTCAAGGTAGTGCTTTCAAACGATTAATCGCATACGAGAGGAGTTTGTTTGTTTCCATAATATGTGTGTGTGTGTGTGTGTGTGTGTGTGTGTGTTCTGTGTATACATGTGTATATATAACATACAGTATATAGTTCTAATATTATCTATATTTATTTAATATTTCAGAAATAAATATATTTAATATTTAGACAACATATTTTTCTGAATGCATGTGTGTGTGTGTGTGTGTATTTATACAACCATAATAAATATACACAGCACACATACATACAGTATACTATGCAAACAAAAACTTTTATTATTATGGATGCAATTTATTACAAGAAATGACAGCACTATTTTAAGGGCATTTTGTAACCGTAATATATATATATTATTAAATATAATTGAAAAAAATATATATAGTTGTGCTTGCAACTTACTTAACAAAGAAAATAATAAATAAAAAATTATAAAAAAAAATGATAAATAATGAGAATAAAAAACATAAAATTACTAATACATCATTTTAAATATTGAAAATATAAACATTTGTTAATTTGAAATATACAAATAATAATATAGTATATAAATAAAGCTAATAAATCAATTCTGTAATAAATGCTGAATATTATCAACAAATTGGAAAATATTGTAATATATGTACTTATAAAATAAGCATCAAATTTATGAGATTATTATTCATTTTACACACATTTATTCGAGAGAAAAACAAAAGTGGAAAAACCATCCATTATTCTGAAATGCATGACTATTCTATTAATCAGCCTAAAGGCCATGGTTATCATAAGCCAATGCCGATTATCCCAAAATGGCTTACTGTGAGGCAAAACATCATTTTATCACTGCTGAACACTCTCAGACTGAGGCAGATGGAGAAAAGAAAATAGGAGGAGGGGAAGCAGGATTAGCCAAAGTATCCTGGGCCGGGCTGGCCCCACAATGAAGCTTTAATTGGACTCCTTTTGTCTCGAAATTGAACATTTCTGTGTAGCTCTTTAAGAACCTGCACAAAGGAGGGGAAAGGGAGGAAAAGAAAAGGCAAAAGACAAGGAAAACGAAGAAGAATATCCTCTTGAACTCTCTTCACTCAGGATATTTGGTGGCAGTGTCTTATCAAAGCTCTGAGATGACTCGTGGGGTCTCTTCCTCCACCTGAACACTGCTTATTTAAACCCGCTACTGAATGGAAGCTAATCAGAGAGAGTGTGGGAACTCAAGCATATACAGCCTAACCTCGTCCTGACTAAGGAGCAGCTATGCCAGGCAGTGTTTTTACATTATTAAGAGTAAATGGAACCAAACTGGTGCTGAATGGTTCACAAAAGAACTATTTTCTTAATAGGTCTGTTAAAAAGACCGTCTTAAAGAGAAATCTAGTGCACTTATTAACTGATGTTTATGACAACATGTAAGAAAATGAAAAGGCATTAAAGGCATAAAAAAAAAAACAGCAAAAAATTAAACAAAAATACATTTGTATAAATAAATAAAATAAATATTTTTTTAAAATACAATTATAAAATACTAATATAATAATACTAATATGCCATAATATATAAATTAAATTAAAGTTTTAAAAAGATGACATTAAAACAAAAATAATCTGCAAATAATAATAATTAAGAAATTCATATTTAATTCATTAAAAAATAATACATTTTTTAAATAAATAAATACGTAAATAAATAAAATCCAAAACAATTTTTAAAACAATTATAATAATAAAGCATGCAATTATGACCTAGATAGACAGACATCCTTGTTTTATTTCTTTTTTAATCATCTTCTAAAGATTTCCTCACAATACCAATGCTTGAACAAGAGGGGCATAACGGGGTCACGATAGCTCGACCCCCAGACTGCCATGTAATCATCTACGCATTTAACGACGGTTGTGCTTGCACATTCTCTCCATTAAGAAAAAGAGAATGAAGTAATGAAAAGCCATAAAGGGCCTTCATTTAAACACAGTCCATTGTTAAGAGAGGTCTGGCGGTTCCTCGTGAGAATCCAGGAGGTGTCAGAAGATGCTGATCTGTACAATACCACACTTTTAGCAACCATGCACCATGATGTTAATCTATTTTATATCACAAACATAATATACTAAATCATTAAAGATATTGGTTATAATGCCATATTTAATTGGGCACATATATTTCTGATATTTCTAAAAAAATGCAATTACCAATTTACATTTTTTATGCTACAGCAGAAGCAGAATCAAAAGAATTGCGACTCACATGATGTACAATTTTTTTCCCTCTCTCTGTGTTTATATCTTGCCATTCTGAAATTATCTCACAAATCAGGAATTCAACTAAAGTTTAGTATTTTTTAGTGAAATAAAGTAAAATCTGCAACTTTCTAAATTTTTCCCATTCCAGAAATGATCTTCTATACATAATAATGTTAAATCAAATCAAATGAGCAAATAAAAAAATTAATATTCATATACTTCCATACATTCAATTATAATGCTGTGATGCCTAAATTCATATTTTTATATACCAAGGGTTTTATGTTTTTATCAGTTTATCATTGTACAGAGTTTTAATATCAGTGCATCAAATTCAATACATAAGCATACGGTAAAAATATATCTATTCCGTTTGAAAATATTATGATGACATCACAGCTACAAATATCAATTTTGAATGACCCTCCGTGTTAAAAGTGAAAAGATATTTTTAGACATTTTAAATAAACCAAATATATGTTTTACAAGAAAAGATATTCAGATGTTCTAATTCAATTGAATTGAATATTTTGTAACATTTAGCAATTTCTAAGTGATATTTGTTTCTACAATTCAAATTTCTTAAACATGATCACACAATACAGTAAAAGACAAAAAATAGATCTAGTGTAAAATTAGAATGAACTCTAATGTTTGAAGATAATTTACAGACTGAAACACATTTCCTGCACTGCTGAGAGATGTGTGTTTGTTTCTGGTTCCATGGTATTCAGAACTGCTGTGTCTCTCCACATTGATGAACGGCCGAGGGCAAGTACGGCTGCCAGGGGAGCATTTTATGTAAGAGATAGCTAATCCCATTACTCTCCTAGCTGGAACATAGCAGCGTGCCGCACTGCCAGAGGCTGAGAGGCTTGGCCCGTGACTGCAGTATTACAGTGAGATAGGGAGGGAAGAGCCCGTCCCACCGTAACCTCCACAGACGACTTTAAATCACTCACACAAATATAATCAATGTTATTCTGTGAGAAAGAATATTGTGTCTGTGTGCATTTAAGAGAAAAACTGCCTGATACTAATATTCACTGTACGAAGGAATCAAATCACCATATTCTTAAACAAATAAAAGGCTCAGTGACAGACAAGGATGTGTAAGATACAATCTGTATTCATGTTAGTACTAATAATAATAATAACAAACAATAAACAGCGATTAATTGCATCCAAAATAAAAAATGTTTTTACATAATGTATGTGTGCACATTGTTTATATGTATTATGTATATATAAATACACACACGTGCATGTTTATATATTTGTAAATATTTATATTTATTTTATATAAACATAGCATATTTTTCTTCAATATATACATGCATGTGTGTACACACATAATAATATACAAAGTACACACACACATATTATGAAAACAAAGACTTTTTTTTAATGTGATTAATCGTTTGACAGAACTAAAACAGAACAGAAAAAATATTAATATATAAATAATATTTTGAAAGTCTTTTAAATACAAAAACACAAATAATGTTGTCTTAAAAGTTTCAAAATGTATTTATTAAATAAAAAAAATAAATACAATTTTTTACCACAACTGGCCTTTCCGTATCCATATTTTTGAAATAAAATATAAAATAACAAATTATATAAAATATTATATATTGGTAATGCATAGGTAAATAGATTTTAAACAATATTTTAAAATATAATAATAATAATAATAATAATAATAAAAATATTTTAAATAAAAATAAAAGCATTTAACAGCATTTAACAGGTCCCATGACTTCTTGAGTTTTGCTACTTCACATCCACCTACAAATTAGTTTTTGCCTCTCCAAATCAATCTTTGACCTTCCAATGAGGCTTGTTGTTTTTGTTTTCTCCAGTCAGTTATACCACCAAGACATTTTAACATGTTAATCATTGAGCATTTTTGTGTGTCTTTACATAACTTAGATCCAGTCGCAAAAAAAGCATTTTGTCACCGACCCAAAAATACCAAATGTCAATTGTCACTAAAAGCTCACAACAGAGGAAACTAAAGCCGTACCATCTCTTGCCTATGAGCGATTTGAAAGGTCACTGTTTTGGCCAGTTGCTCAGCAATACCGTCCGGTGACTGCGTAAAAGAGGGTGTTATTTTGATCCACAGTCTGTGTCCATAAACCCGTCACTAAGAGGCAGAAGCTCCAGCGGGACCCGACCTGGAGACATGCCTCACTTGTGCAGACACGCTTCACTTGTGGGCTTCTATAGTGTGAAGTGCACATAAAGAGCATCCTGAGGGTTAAATAGACTCTCTGAATGACCTGCAGGCACTGTGACCAGGAATTTGAGACATTCACAACACAAAGCCATCAAAACAGTTGTGCCCAAGCCGTGCACTGCACCATCAAAGCCCTCCGGCTTTTCATGGATCTGTCATCTGACTCTTTGTTATGGTCTGTGCTTCTAACCTTTGCCGGTGAACTCTTGTACACCGGCAGCTTATTTCCTCGGACCAACATGACTGGCGGCAACTGATGTTAATGGACAAAGTAGACAATGTGGGAAAGATTGCAAATGACAGAAACGCTGTTTTAAGTTACTACCCCTAAGGTAATAGGATTTCATTTGTCCTTCGAACTGAGCAGCAATTACAATGTACAGGATTGGTAAAACACAAATTTTTAGGCCTACAAATTATCTGCCAAAATGCAGATCCAAGATGTAGATGAGTAATTTAATAGTACATCACTTGCTCACTAATGGATCCTCTGAAGTGAATGGGTGCCGTCAAAGTAAGAGTAAAAATAGCAGCTAGAAACATCACAAGTGGTGAAAGTAATCCAAAAACTGCTTGTTTGTTATAAACAAATCCATCTTTAAGATGTTTTAACTTCAAAAAGTCACTTTCAGGTAAAATAGCAGCCAAAACTATCCATAATATTGCTTTTTGTCCAGTGAAAATGTCATCTTGTCAGAATTGGGAAAGAAACATGCATAAATAAATGCACTGTTTACAAGTAAAAACAGTCATTTTGAACGTGAACTTTTCATTGGAGGAAGCATTATTATGAATTATGAACTCAATATATTGGGCAGAAGCAAAAGTTTAAAAGTTACCCAGCTAAATTTCTCCAAATCTGTTCTGATGAAAAATCAAACTCATCTACATCTTGGCATGAGGGTGAATAAATGTTAATTTTTTGGGTGAACTATTCCTTTAAAAGTAATAAAACCTTTTTCTGTTCAAGCTACTTTTTCAGCAATTATGATGTAGTTACCAAGTACGCTTCTCGCAGGTAATAAAAAACAACAATGAAACCAAACTGCAGTTTTCAAGGAATTTGATACTTATTATTCTATCCTAGAGACATCATGATTTTAACCGAATTGCACTGAACAATCCTGTCCCACTTTGAAGCAGCCAGAATTCAGTTGTGACTAACCTGACAACATTCATCTTTGTCACGTATTGTTGTAGAACAATTTGTGCTGATTACAAGAAAAATACTGTACATGTCAATAATATGTTCTAAGAAGCTGATAAAAGCATAAATATCAGAGCATGTCCAAACATCTCAAGTGCCCCAAATTCACCTCAGACCTCAGAGGGTTAACACGCAAAGTCTGACGTCCATCCGCAAACAAAAGTATTTAGACAACACAGGAACACTATAAAAGGTGCATCACGTAAACAATGAAAGAAGCGCTGGATTGGTCGGTTTAGTAAACAGGAACATCGTCACTGGTTTGTAGTTCACTGAAGCCCTGTCTCGTAACACAAGCCTGGACTTGGAGTGTGTCGGTTCCACTTTATATCTTGTTTTTCTTTACCCAGATTCAGAGCTGATAAGATATGAGCTGGAAAACACCGCCTGAGGGGCTGTGATTGAAATATGCGTTGTGTATTATCACAATCATAATGTCATACTGAAAGTACATAAGCAATATGTATATAAAATCAAAATGCAACAACATTTATTTCTAGTAGGCCTACTAATTAACCATAATAAACCCTTTCGCTGAGACTATAGTGTCCAAAACTAGTAAAAACGCATTGTTTTCTATACTCAGTGAATCACCACATGGACTGTTAATATGCTACATGGATTAATATGCTAATGAATCCTAAAAAAATGTAATAAATCAGCCTTCATTTCGCTCGCAAATAAAGTTTTATTGTACATACTGTAATAACAAATCTCTAAAATATATCTTCACTCGTTCTAAACGTTTTCATGATTTAAGAATTTTTTCATTATTATGACTAGACAAGTTATGAACAAAAATCTGATATTCAGCCCAATATAACCCTGTGAGAATATTATTTCTAATATAATACAGCAATTGTCATTAATTAGTACAAAATTATCTTGTAAAAATGTGCTCAACCATTCAAAAGCAAAAGTAAAAAAGCTGCATCTATTTGATCAAAAGTACAGTGAAAACAGGAATATTGTCAGAAAATATTTGCTGTTTTAATACATTTTACTATATTTTTGTTTTTAAATATGTAATGTAATTTAATTTAATCCAAAGCTACATTTTTGCAGCCTTTATTCCAGTCTCTAAGAACATCTTAATCTACACAAAAAGTTTAATATGATCATTTTCAGAATTAATTTGTGAATTTCTTTTACATGACCTAGAAACATATGGAATAGAATATATTAAAATATATATCTTATATCTTTATATATTATTTTTTTAGAATTTTCATATTTATTTAAAAATATTTATTTATTTGAAATGAAAAATGTAAAAATAAATATATAAATAATAAAAAACAGCTCCAAAAAAATCGTTATTTTTCATGCGGTTTCAGATGTTGAACCACTCTGTACAGTATGTATTATAGCTGAAGTTAATGTATTTTTTCCTCATTTGGACATCATTTTCACAAGTCTTTCATCTGCAATGCTCCGTGCCACCTTTGTAAAAGTTAGAGAGGTCAACAAGCAACTCACCGTCCAGAGTGACATCACACGGCCTTCTGTGACAATTATCCCGTCAGTTTAAGAAGAACCTAAACAAGTCCAACTTCGGTTTTATCATACAGAAGAACTGAATTGATGCATTTACAGTCACGGTTCAGCATATACGTGTATCCCAGCCCTCCTCAGCAGCGCACACTGTGAACAAGAGCCTGGATGTCTGGCCTTTGTTCTGACATATTTCCTGAGCTGCATTGTTAGCCATGGAAAGGAAACACATGCACGCTCGCACACACTTTTCTGCAAGATTCTCCCGGGGGATGCGATCGTCGGACAGCATGCGGAGTACTAGGAGCCCAACATTGTTTTTCTTTCCTTCACGCTATTTCAGAGGTCAAAGTTTAACCTGTGTCTCACACAGAGCTACAGTTACAGAGAAGACTCTTAACATTCATGTTGATCATTGACAGAAGTTTCCAAGCCGTCTGACCGGACAGCCAAACCCCCCTGGCTCTGACATGACATTATGAGAATAGGAGGCCTTATTTACAAGTTCTTCACAACAGTAGCTAATGAGCGTGTTCGTCTCTAGGAGGTCAAAAGCCGAGGTGTGTAAAACATAATTAGCTGCTGTCGCAACAACTCAATGAACGTGAGGTACTCTCGTCTCTATTTCATATTTTATGTTTAAATTTCATTCTGCAGATTTCCCACCAAAACCAGTGCAGAAATCCAGTATCTGGATCTGATGCAACAAGAAAGAAAAGTAAATGTGCAGCTACGCATTGACTAGCACCGTTAAATATAAAGGACGGTTTTAATAAAAACATCAAATTTTAAAAAGTTTAATCAAATAAGAAAAAATAATTAATTAAAAACTCTTCTTCAAAATTGATGAAAAAGATTTTATAAAATTCATTAAGGCTGTTCACATTAACATTTTTACTTCTTTTACACAAAATAACATTAAAAAATGTTTAGTTGCTTAAAAAAGAATAATTCATTTAGTAATAAAATAGAAATATATATACACATATATATAAATATCAGTGCTGTCAAATGATTAATCATGATTAAATCACATCCAAAATAAAAGTTTTTATTTACATAATATGTGTGTTTATTCTGTGTTTATCTATCATGTTTATATTAAAACAAACACATATAAATGCATTTACATGTAAAGACTTTCAAAATGCAAACTGTATATTTATTTTCTTATATTTGATATTATATATAAATATATTTAATATATAAACATGACATATTTTCATTAAACATATACATGCATGTGTTTGAATTTATATATACTTAATAAATATACACAGTACATACAAATATATTATATACAGAAAACACACACGTGTTATTTAATGTATATTATTTATAGTTATAAAATTTGTAAAAATGAATAAATAATATTTGTATATTGTATATAGTATATTGTATATTTTGTATAATATATATGTATATCTTTTAAAAAATACAGTGCTTTTATAGTTTATAATTAAATAATACTGTGTAAATATGTGTGTGTGTGTGTGTGTGTGTGTGTGTGTTTGTGTGTGCTTAAAAATATAACAAAAAAATAAAATCTTAAATGAATAAATACGTAAATATATAAAAAATAAAATGATACATTAAAATAAATAACCTCTGCTCTCTACTTAGCACCTGTATTAATGCACCCCCAGTGATCAGGACAGTCCAGTAAAGTAGAGTATGTAAGCACTACTGTAGACAAGGTACATCTTTCAAAACAACCCACTTAACACATTTCCCATGGTTACCAGGGAGATCTATAAATCTGTACCAAGGACACAAAACATCAAAAGGCTGGTCGGTGGGAGACTAAGCAGAGCGAGCACAGAGCTTGCATCCACAAGCTCCTCAAACCTTCCTGCATGCACATCCACTGCTATTAGCAGAATTAGCACGGGGTGAAAGCGTCAGGGGTGAGAGACACTCCAAAATGTAAAGGTCAGACGGGCCACAACCCCATAACCACCAGCAGGGGACCTTCTTTAATGAATGCCCTGACCACCTCAACATCACCTCCTGTTCAGTTCAAGCCTAAATTAAATTGAAAGCATAGCGTCTGGAGACAGAAAGACAGATAGAGGTGCGTTAGGGACAGGCCTTTTCTATGCACCGACAGGTATTAAATAACACGTCTGTGGGCAGACTCGTCACAGGACATTCTGTGAACATGTCCTCCATTAAAGGAGGTAGATTTACTGTCCCCTTGAGCAGAGACCATGTTTTCATTTAGAGAAAGCTGTGTGACATGCTGCCCCGAGGAGAGAACATCAAGCACCTGCCTCAGCGAGTCAAATTCACACACACACACACACACACACACACACACACAATAGCCTATGCATCATTATGTTGGATTTGTCAAGCTAACATTATCTAACATTGTTATTGCACACAGTTTGGATGTGTTTTTAATTGCTAAAGCTTTCAAGCAACACCCACAAACTCTGCAGTCCTTTAAGTAGTGCAGATTATGGTTTGCCATCCTTCAAATGTTCACAAAATGCAATTTTTGGGGATTTTTCCCTCTGCTGCAATGGTTTAGTTATTATTCCACATATTCAAACTGTCCACAACACTCAGTACTGACTGATACATGACACGGTGGAATTTGAAGTGCACCATTTGTGACTCTAAACTGTGCCGAGGGGGGCATTATTAGAGAATATCGACAGTCGGTACCATCAGTCAGTACTTTTTTGTTTTATTTGTAAAGGATTTTATGATGCCTATAAATATCATTTTAAACATTCTCTCTATCTCTCTCTCTCTCTCTCTCTCTCTGTTTCACTTCCGTTGTGTGTGAGCAAGAGAAGGCAGAGTTCTGCGAGCAAAACTTTGTCCTTTCTTTTCTTTTTCCTTGTTGGTCTTTGTGTGTGTATCCAAGCCACTAGGAGGCGATGTTGAACCTTATGGTGGTGGACAGGACTCTCTTTAACACTAGAACCCCTGAAAAAAATATTCCTGGTGCAAGTCTCCCCCCTGCTGAGCTCCTCCTTTGTTGCGCTAAT
>JAUMHR010000056.1:18774597-18796769 GCA_032361145.1 Enteromius fasciolatus
TATTGTGTATCTGGAATGAATTTTAGATCTTTAAGTCCATCTCATGAAAAATCGGAGCAGAAACAAAGGTGTTGCGTCTATATTTTTGTTGAGTGTATATGATATTTACTTACATATTTTACTACATATTTTTAATTTAAATATTTTTGGCTAAATAAATACATTAGTATATATTTTTAGTCAACCTTTTATAAATCAAACATTTATAACCTAAAATACAAACCTAAATGTAGATAAATATGAATAAATACATGTGTTTATTTCTTAAATTTGATCTTAGAAATAAACAAAAACAACAACATGATATTTCCAGCCAGATGGTTTTGTGTTTTCTATATCACTCACATGATTGATTAGACTCATATTAAATCAAAGGTTAGTGTATCTGTCAGCTGCTGACTCTACAGTTGTTGACTATTTCAGTAAAGAGAAGCCCTTCAACATCTCCCAGCTAAACTCCGACCAATGGCAGACAGAGCTCGTGGTGCAGAAAGGACATATTTCAGCTTCAAGAAAAGTAAAAAAGTAACAAAGCAAAGCATAAACATAAGAAAACACGCAGTGTGAAACACAGACAGTTACAGCCTGTGATATTCACCGACGGTAAACAGCAGCTTACGTGTGAAGCAGCATTAATATGTATTGGTCTGTGAACATGGAAGCAGATGAATAGAGCTCGTCTTTTGAAGTGAGTGGGAGGTCAAACGAGTGACACTGGTAAATATTTGTTTGTATTCAGGACACTGGGCCCGTGATGACTTAGCTTTGTGGCGGTTTGTTTAGTGAGGGGCTGGTTTGGCTGTGAAGCTGCCGTGTCTTGTTAGCGGTGAGATGGAGAAGGAGGGGTCTGCTGACGGAGGCCAGGCCCTGGAGCGTGTGAACTCTTTAGAGGATTAGATATGTCGGCCCCTCCTGGGGAGATCTGTGTGAGCAATAACCATCCCACGGTCACCGAGGACTGTACTGATCAGTATGACAAGTCCTGTGTAAGTAGGATGTGTACCAAACAGTCAAGATGAGGAAAACTTGCTATTAAGGGATGTAGGACAAATCAGAGATGAACTGTTATGGTAAACAAGCAGCATAAACTTGCTGCATTGATTTACAATTCAATAAGTGTGTTCCTTTCAAATGTGGCTCATAGTAGTAGTAGGCCTATTAGTATTAGTATTAGTACTTAATTAAAAAAATAAGAATTATGAAGTGTGTGTGTGTAATTCAAATATTATTATTATTGTAACTGTTGTTGTTGTTTAATATATTATTATTCCAATTATTACTGTTGAATATTATTTAATGGTCATCAAATAATAAATGAAAAAGAATCAGTTAATATATTAAATATCTGAGTGATTATCTAAACTTATTATATAATAATTAGTATTATAATAATTTTTATTTAATAATTATGTTGTATATAACACAATAATGTATATTACAATAATTATGACAATTAATTAAATAATATATTAATTACATGATACAATGTTATGATAAGCATATTTATTATATTAAACACTAAAATATGTATTTGTCTATTTATCAATAGATGTATTAGCGATCGTCTATATATCGTGATATAGGATTCGTCTTTCAACTAAATGTAATCAGTTCAAGAACTCACTCACACTGGCTTTGAATCTTGACCATTACAATAGTTCTTTGTTTTAACAATACCTCCACCTTGTGGCCAGCGACTTATGTACTATTGTCTAAAGAAGAAAAACCTTGAAAAAACTTTACTGGTACTTAAACATGCATCAGCGCTGGGTAGTAACAAGTTACATTTACTTCGTTACATTTACTTGAGTAAGGTTTCTGGGTAACTAATACTTTTAGAGTAGATTTAAAGATGGGTATTTTACTCAAGTAATTTTTTTTGTGAAAAAACTATCTTTTCTTCGCTACTGTAGTTGACTCTCCTCTCGTTACTTCATCTTCATGCAAGTTAAAAATGCTTCCATTTATCACAAATGAATTGGTTCGCAAATCAGTTTAAATGACTCCTTCAATTCCCTGCCGTGCGCGGATTCATCTGAAGCGGTTCTCACGCAGAGTAACAGACAATTTAAAGAACATCAAGTGCGTTGAAGATGTGGCTTTGGATCTACAGTCAAATCTGGAAAGTCTATGGTTTGCTGGCTATAAACACCTCGTGTGCTGTCTACAGTTCCACAGGTATAGATATGCTACATTTGATTACAGCACAAGTTACCACTACCTTATATATTAAGTAAAAAGTTTAATGCATTGAATAAGCTGTCACAAAGTATGAGGTGAACATCTGCTAAACCTGCGTTAGCTCTGCACAGTGGATACAAAGCTTTAAAGAACAGCATTGATAATAAATCAACATATTGGAAGGATTTCTGAAGGATCATGAGACACTGAAGACTGTGGTAAAGGCTCAGGAAAATTATGATTTGCATTACCGAAATAAAATTACATACAAAAAAATGATCAAAAATAATAATTTTTATTTAAAGAATAAACCAATCCAATGTATAATTGACATTTGAGATTTAATACTGTAAAGCAATAAAGGTTTTTCAGTTAGCGTCTTCAACTTATGTTCATGTAATAACAAGGCATGCAGTTGCTTCAAGCAATGGCAAAAACATCATTCAGTGTAAATTGTGAAAATCATAATTAATAATAGCAATTACATTTTTAAGGAAATTATTACGAATTATGATTTATATGATTTTCTAGTTTGTGTGTTATATATCTCAGTTGTATCTATATATCTAAATAAAACTAAACCGTAGATAATCAGTATATGATCCAAAGTAACTAGTAAATAACTACTAAATAAGTATTTTTTATCCAATCCTTTTTACTCTTACTAACCATTCAAACTATTACTTTTACTTGTGTACAGTTTTTGGGTACTCTACCCACCTCTGACATGCATTATGCAAACACTGACATCAGCAAATTCATAACCATTTACCTCAAGCGTTCCCAGTGTAAACCGTCAGATCAAAAGCATCTCAGCATGAAGGTCTAAAGATAAAACAATCACAGAAATCATCTCCGACGAAGTCAAACAACTAATCAGCTTAGAATTAAACACCTGTTCAGCTGCACTGATGGACAACATAAGACGCATTTTGTTTGTATTAGGATGTAATAATGATGTAGAGTTCATTCTTCGCGGTGTGTGTTGATTGTTTGGTCAGACTGCAGTAAGGAGGAGCATTGAGCAACTTCTGCCTGTTCTCTTTCACTGATCACACAACAAAAAAATATATAATCATCAGCTTTCACCGCCTGCTTCTCTGTCACTCCTCACCTCAGCGTCATCGGCTACTGCCTGGCAGACACACACAGTAGCTGTGACTGTTAAACCACACAGGATGCTGTTTTTAGCCTTGTTACTGCTTTATATGGAACAGCAATGAGGTTTGCCGCAGCTTATTAATGCCTGACTGTTAATGCATCTGGATGACAGACATAATTCATGGATCCTTCCTATTATGCAGTACCTGCAGTAGCTCTAAACACTAAGACATATGACGTATGAATGTTCACATAATTGCCCAAAAATCAACAAAAAGGAAATAAAGAGTGAATGTATTGCCCAAAGGGATTAACATGCAGCTTACAGGAGGCTTATATTAAAATCTATAATATCTTACTCATTTTCTGATATTACTGATTAGCCTGCTGTAATTTTTATTTATTAAAGTAAACAAACTAATACCCCTAATACATCTCAGAAATAATCAAGCTTATTTCTAATCTTCACAAAGAGCTTTTGTTGATTCATTTGAAATTTTGATTAGAAAAAAAAACGCTTACATACGTTTACAACGGTTACATATGTAACCCTCGTTTCCTGAAGAAGGGAGTGGAGACGTCACGTCAGTGAACAACGAATAGGAATCTCGCTTCGAGATGTCCAATCTACTCTGCATGTATGAAAACCCGCCAATGAAATTGGCATACGCTGATTAACATCCAGCTGCATCTGATCGCAGCGCGAGTATAAGTAGGCAGCAGATTAAGCGTTCATTAGTTCTTCGCTGAGGAGCCGAGCCGGTGACACAGCCCCCTAGTGGCGGTACAGATCCATGGCGACTCTCTGGAGATTTACTGTTGCCAAGCTGACTGAAACTAAAACCTAGCTAACGTGTTAGGGGTCACCCAACCCCCAGCTCTGCAAATATCGACGCGTGCTAACGCCCAGGACGATGCTACACTTGTTGTTGAGTGAGCTCATACACTGAGGGGGCAGGGCACACCCTGTGCTTGATAGGCCAGGGTGATGGCATCCACTATCCAGTGGGCCATCCTCTGCTTGGAAACGGCATTCCCCTTCTGCTGTCCTCCGTGACAGACAAAGAGCTGGTCTGAGGTCCTGAAGTGCTCGGACGGGACACAGGAACAGAAGGGTTGGGTCTGCCTCCTCCTAGGGCAGTGCTTGGAGGTTCACCATTTGGTGTCTAAATGGAGTTGTGGGAACCTTGGGCATGTAGCCGGGCTGTGGCCTCAGTGTTACCTTGGAATCCTCGGGCCCGAACTCTAGGCACGATTCGTCAACCGAAAATGCCTCCAGGACCCCTTCCCTCTTGATGGAGGCCAATATAAGCAGGAGCAAAACTTTCATAGAAAGAAACTTAAGCTCTACTGAGTGCAAAGCCTTAAATGGGACCTGCTGTTGTTCGTCCGCTATTTTGGTAAAGACACGGGGCGACAGGGAGGGCCCGAAGGGGAGAACGAGGTACTGATATGCTTGACCTTTGAACCTCAGGAATGGCCTGTGTTGCGGAAGGACCAAAACATGAAGTATGCGTCCTTCAGGTCTATTGCTGCAAACCAACCCTGGGGACGGATGCATTCGAAAATGCGTTTCTGCATCAACATCCTGAACGGAAGCTTGTGAAGAGCTCAGTTCAGGACTCACAGGTCCAGGATCGGCCGTAATCCACCACTTTTCTTGGGCACTATGAAGTAAGGGCTGTAAAACCCTGTCCTCATATCGGCTGGAGGGACTGGCTCTATTGCTCGCTAAGAGGGTAGCAATTTCTGCACGCAAAACAGGGGCATCCGCAGTGTTCACTGACGTAAAGTGTATGCCGCTGAATTTGGGAGGGCTGAAGAGAATTCAAGAACCGGGTCTTGTCTGACAAATGCATGTCGGCCAGACACAGCCACAGATGGCACTCCTGAACCACCATGGTGGACATCGCCTCACCCAGAGCCTGTGCCGTAAGCTTCGACGCTCGAAGCGCGAGGTCCGTTGCAGTACGAAGTTCAGCCAGAACTTCCGGGTCATGGCTACCCTTGTGCAGGGCTCTCAGTGCCTTGGCCTGATGTACCTGCAACAACCCCATCGCGTGTACAGAGGAGACAGCCTCTCCACAAGCCTTATAGGCATCGCCGACGAGTGTCTACAGGCCTGGGAGGGGAGCAACAGGTTACCCTGCCAGGTGGTAGAGGACTGAGGACACAGTTGCATCACAACAGACCGCTCCACCTGGGGGACCCCCGCATAGCCCCTAGCTGCACCTCCGTCGAGGGTGGTGAAGGAAGATGAGCCACTGGGTCGCTTCCTGGCAGTAAAAGGTGCCGACCACGACCAAGTGAGCTCATTATGCACCTCCGGGAAGAAAAGCACCGGGGTGGGGCCCTGTGCACCAGCACGAGCCACCCCCAGGTACCAATTGTCCAGCCGGGAGGTCTCAGGATGAGATGGAGGGTTCAACTCAATCTCGACCCCCCTGGCGGCCCGGGCAAGCATAGCCACCAGCTCTGGATCTGTATCAGGCACAGTCGCTGGACGGCGCCCCGGCTGACACATCACCTGCAGAGCCTGATTCTCCTTCCGATGCTGCAACCAACATCCGGTGGTCGGGGGGGAGTGCCAACGGTGACGTCCGGTACCTTTTCTGGCAGCCCAAACTGCCCAAAAGCAACATTTTTAAGCAAGATTCTTATTCGTTGGTCACTGACGTGATTTGGAGTGACTGAATGAAAGGGAACTATATTAACTTAATAAAATAATATCCTAGTAGTGACTAAAACTGAAATAAAAATAAATTAAAGCAAAATAGAAACATGAACAAACAAATAAAAAAACAAAGCACATAAAAGTATTAAAACTAAAATTAAAACAAAAGAAAATACTGTTTAAAGTCTGAAATTCCCATCTTTTTTTCTTTGGGTAATAAATACCACTCACCATAACAAAACAGAAAACACACAAATAAACTATGATGAAATAAAATACTACAAGTTAATAACAACATCCACCCTTTTCCCTTCACTAGCAATACATCTGATTGAACATTTGATTTAATATATTAGTTGAAATCACATGAGCTCATAAAAAATAAATAATAATAATAATAATAATAACAACAACAACACTACTAATCATAATAAATAAATAAATCCGTATGTTAGTAAAGACCTAAATTTACAAGTGTCACCTGAACTGAAACTCAGAAATCTCTTAAGAAAAAGGGATGAGAGAAAGACATCTCTCATCAGATGTTTTGACTGTGGCAGCACACAAAAAAAAGCTGGAATGAAGCTCAGTTTATTTTGTTTGATTGCTGGATAACTTTGAAGTCTGTAAACATCAGATAAACACCACCATACACCTGAGGATGAACAAAATCTCTATGGAAAACACAGGCAACTCAGACCAATGAAAAACACAGAAGAAAGCATGCATGACACTTGTTAACTGAAATTAGCAAAGCAAATCTCCGACATTTAAAGTTATTATCATTGCTACACTTTTCCATACAAAACCACAGGCCTCATCTGCTCTTGCTTAATAATGACCATCAGCTGAGGGAAATGAAAGGCCCGCTCTGAACTGGCCCAAAGACACAAACGTAAGAGCTGAAGGTGACATTCAGTGAATCTGAACAGATAACAATCAACACTGATAGCGCTTGTCAGCAGATCCGACCTTCATCACATAATATATATCCTACAGATCTTACATGAAATGATAGGAAGGTCAGTATCAGGCTAAATGGGTAAGGAAATTAAACACTTTCATTAGCCTTGATAAGGCCTTGATGTACAAATGTACATCAAATGTACAAATGAATCTGAACAACTTACATCTTTACTGTATTTGATTAGATGTAAAAAGAAAAAAAGCAATTGAAGCTCTAAATAGAAAAAAAACATCCAACACAAATAAAAAGAAACAAAATTAAAACTAAATAAAATGAGTAAGAAAAAATAAATAAATAAATAAAAAGATCCAACAGAAGCAACAAGAAAAAATATCTAATAAAATTAAATAGAAAGAAGAATTAAAGAAAGAAAGAAAGAAAGAAAGAACCTAATAGGTCCAAAGAAATATATTCTGAAGCTATTTTAGATAATAAAATAATAGTAGTATAATAACAGTAAATTATAACACACAAGCTAATTCTAAACAAATTTTTTACAATGTTTAAGGTAATTGTTTTACCTTTTTGACTTTGATGTCAAAGAACAGTTGAGTTAAAGGTTGTTTCCAAACAGATAATTATGTTAACTTGAAGTACACATTATCAGTCTGTATTATGTTTATTCATATCCAGGCAGTGTAGTAGATTTACTTTTACTGCAGTCTGTTGACTTGAGCTGAGCATTAGACTCACAGTCTGATCAGCTCTTTTATCACTCACAGAGGTGTTGGATCAAAGGCACACAGGTGTAAAACACACCTGAATAGGCACTATAAAACAATGGCATCAACAGCCGTGCACATGTCTGCATCCAAACAAATGCTTTTACCACAGACCATATCTTTATCATCTCCAGATGGCCTGGCACAGACAAAGTAAGGTATGAACTCACAATAAGCATAACAGAATGCAATATTAAGCATATCTTGACTTCATTTTTAGCTTGAACATATTTTACTACTGATTTTTCCATTTAAAAATATATTGCAAATATTTAATTTAATGTTAGAATATATTCATTTTAATATGATCTGATCCCTAGTGAAAAATAAATATACTTAAATGCATTTGAATAACGTTTATTTCACGCTCAGTATACTCTAATTACATTTTCATATTTATGTACTTAATAAAATGCCATGCAATTGTACTTTTAGTATACTGAACTGGTATACTTAAATCTGCTAAACTAGAACTACTAATTTTGTACTTAATGCACTTTAATAGTGTGGAAGTAGAGCTGAAGTCCAATTAAAGACATACTTAGTATATTTGATTGTGCTAAAGTGGAACTACTGCAAGTATACTTTAGGTACACTTTAAATATTCTGCATTTAAAGGGCAATCTTAAACAATCCTGTGACACAAACATGTATTTTAGGCTTATTAATAAGAAAATATGAAGAAAAGAAGTATGCATTGTGCACAAGTAATACTCCAAATAAAGTTTAATAAAAAAAAAAAAATATATATATATATATATATATATATCAGTAGCGCTCAAGTCAGTAAATATGTAAATAGATTTGAACCATACTTAGTATGAATTTTTATTTTTTTTTTTTTTTTTTGGGGATGCCATGCAAACCCAGTTTCTGAAGGTATATTATTACACAGACTTAGAGATTGACAACTGACCAACGAACAATGCATTGCTTTGTGCATCTGAATGTGAGAAATCACAAGCTTAGAGTGATCAGAGAACCCAGACGCTTTGGATCACGTTACATAGAGAGCAACATGTTGGGACTATAAAGAGACATCAGGATGACAACACGACACATGTGTTTTAATTACAGAGGTGTGGCACACTTGTGCTTTCCTTCTGCCCTGCATGAAACTTGATTCAGTTTGAGTGATCCCGCTTCAGTCTCCCCAGAACAAGTCCATTCAACTACGAAAAACCTTTCAAAACAAGTCTTTCCATACGTTTCCATCAGTCCAAAACATGAATGTAGTTTGATTCTTTAGTAAGTGATTTTTATTAGATGACTCTTTTAATGAATCAATCAACATGATTCACAGGTCTGAATCCTTCACTTAGTTAACTTACTGAATCAGAATCAACATGTGGCTCACTTCATCAACTGCAACACATTCTTTTTAGCTAGTACTTTTTTGCTGTCCATCTTCTGTGAAACTTGTATCCCTTGTATCATTATACACCCCACCCAGAATTGTGACATTACTTCCCCTCTAGTAATAAACAAAAAATATTTAAAAAAGGAAACATATTAATTAACAAAAAATATATACATAAATACAAATTCATAAAAAATACGAATATATACTGTACATAACATTAATATTTAAAAATATAACTTAATGAACTGCAATGTATTACTCTCAGTGTTGTTCATCTAGAAATGAAGTTGTGTACGTTAGGTTTGTGAAAGTTCAAATCATATCATTACTTTAACCAATAGCATTATAAAGTTACATTATTGACATAATAATAATAATAATATACAATTAATATGAATACATGCAAATCAATATACATTTATAAAAATGTATTTAAAAAATATAAACTTAAACTGCAACATACCGTTAGTGTCTTGTAGGTCTTTTAAATCAAGGCATGCAAAACTTCTCATATACAGTAATATTTTAAAAGGTACCACATTAAGAACAAAAAAATAACTATAAATCTAAACGAAAATCTATAAAAATATACATAAATACCTACAAATTAATAGAAAAGCCAAAAGGAGAAAAAAAAGAAAGTATTTCTGTATATCTATATATGATACATATTTTAATACAGTTTGTTGGAAAAGACTAAATTAATAATGTTTGGATAAGACTCTATCACTTATTCTTGGTATTTCTCCACTAGGATTCGAAATTCCACTGTACATACTTTCCTCTTTTCTGGAATGTGGAAGTCTGCAAACTTATCCTTTAAAAACAGTTCGTGCAAGTCAACTAAAATTATCTGCCTTGGCTTGTTACAACATTTGGCATGGAGAGAAAAAAGCAGGGCTTTCTTCCTGTGCGCATTCAGAGTAAATGCAGCATGTCAGACCAAGGGATATATTACAATCCATGAGGAAAACAACCCTCTCCCAGAGTTAAAAACACAGGAGACCAACCTGGATGGCCATACCTTTCTAACTACCTCATAACTCAACAGTAATCTCCTCTATACGAAAACAAGAAGGGTCTAGAACTGGGCGATCTCTAACATCAACACTAAGGAATATCGGTCCAAACGAGAGCATCGCACACTGTCTTTCTCCTCACAGGCCTTTGAGAAGCAACAAAAGCAGAAGAGCAGGACGTCCTAGGAGTTCCTGGTTGCCAAGTGCGATTGACACAGCTCTTTGCCAAGTATTAGAAAGCCGACAAGAAGACCCCTCCAGCAGGAAAGTGTCAACAAAAATCCAGCATAAAAGCCACATTCATCAACAGACAAAAAGATAGAGCCGGGCGGAAGTGATGGCGTAGAATCTACATTTTGTCCATCCCGTGCAACCATGCTTGAGCCAAAAGAGGTGTTTAAGTCAGACAAGCCTTGTTATGCCCCACAAAGAGAGCACGCAAGCGGAACTCTGGGAAAAAAATATAGTTGCCCTTAACCCTTAATCTATCATATGGACTGTCATTTCATCCTCAAAGCCATGCCCGTGCTGCATTAAAGTAGCTTTAAGTGACTGTATTAAAGTCTTTTGTACTCCATTATCTTCTGTTGACAGAATCTTTGTGAAGCGCTTTCTGCATCAGTGGGCCTGTAATGTCCCGAAAGCCAGACTCTGAAAGAAATATCTGACCATCCCATTCATGAGACTTACACTGCATGTAGTACTCCGCAAACCTGAATTGGGACTGGATGTTTTGAGGGTCTTCGCAATTTAACATTAATTTATTGCAACTATTTATAAATTTTTTTTTTAATATAAAATAAAATAGCAATCTTGTGAAGTGCAAAGCAAGACCTTTTTCAGAGCTAACTAGCATTATAAAATAAACTAAATAATAACATAATAAAAAAAGGAATAATAATGATAATAATATAATTAACACTATGATTTAATGAACACCATGATTTTCAATGAACCCCAGATTGGAGCTTTTCTCACCAAATATTGGTTTACTGATCAGCATATGTAATATTAGATTCAATTTTAACTGATTGACAACCCAAATTTTTTCTCCTGTGAATATAAATATGTGTAAACCCCTTTCTCCGATTTCAATGGACTGTCAAGAATTTGACGTCAACTGACCTATAATTTTCTTTTGCTGAAGTCAAGCGTGAACGTTGGGAAATTGGAAAAACGATATCCTGGAATCGCTCTCTTTCTCGCAGGCCTTCAGTGAAGGTATGAAGTAATGTGAAGCGTACGGTCCTTTGTGTGGCCATTCCCTGCACTTACAGCACCTCAAACATCACTCTCATGTGTAACACTAGCACACGCATTTGTCATTCTGTGATGTAAAAGTCAACTAAACCTTAGAGGATCTTAGAGGTAATTTAATGAAACATTATCAGATGCCCTTTATTATCTGCTTTTTAAATTTGCACAGCGAACACATTCAGGATCTGAACTTCCCTTTAAGAAATGCACTTTAAGAGAATCTGGTTTGGCTGGAATCTATTCAGCCCTTCTTCGTCATCATTAAGCATGAAAAGTTGGCTTTTCTCACCTATTTTTGGAATTCTCACAGGTGTGTGTGACTTCTGTTGAAATGACAAGGTAACCAGTACAGCACTGAACTAGTTGTTAAGGATATTTTCCAATTCTACTTAAAAGATCCTTGTTCTTACCAAAAAAACCCAATAAAAATATAACATGTCACATCTGCATAATGGATTATAAAGAGCCCTTATTATGTCTCATATTATTACAGACAATCAGCTAATGCTGTGTACCACAGGTTAGGTCAAGGGTAGTTCCAAAAACTAGCTACCAAATATTACAATATAAAAATTAACAGTCAATTTTTTTAAGGACGAACTATTTTTTCTACATGTTTAAGTACTAAAAAAGATGTATACTCAACCTTTCTAAAGGATAAGGCAAAAATGTATTTTTATGATTATGCATTGAACGGAGTTCAATGCGTAAACAAATGCTTGATCATGCATAGTATTAGGATTTATTAACATTTCCTTTTGAATTAATAAGACAGCAGACGGCGGAGAAGTCCACTTGAGAAGTGGGCACCAGGGCGGAGCAGACAGCGGAGAACTTCTCCTGGGCGGAGCAGGCGGCGGAGACGCCCACCGGGGCGGAGCAGGCAGTGGAGACGTTCCTCTGGGCGGAGCAGGTGGTGGAGAAGCCCAACGAGGTGGAACGGGCGGCGGAGACGTCCCTCTGGGCGGAGCAGGCGGTGGAGAAGCCTTCCGGGCAGAGCAGGCAGCGGAGACCTCCTTCTGGACGGAGCAGGCGGCGGAGAAGCCCAACACGGCAGAAAAGGTGGTGGTGAGGCCCACTGGGGCGGAGCAGGCGGAGGAGACATCCTCCTGGGCGGAGCGGTTGGCAGCTGAGCCAAACAGTGACCGAGCCCTCTTGGGGCCACCAGGCCGATATTGCGCCCTTGAACGCCCTACTGACTGTGAATACGCCCTCCGAGACCAGACAGGTAGTGGATACGCCCTTCGAGACCAGACCGGGAATGAAGACGCCCTCCCTGACCGACTGAACCAGGATTCAGGGACCTCAATGGGCTGTGCAGCCACCAATGAGGCCACTGGGGATTCTACGGCCGAAACCGACATCCCCATATTTAGTACAGCCTCAGACGGACCCGATGGAGTCACTGTGCCACACACTGGTTCCCGGAGGTTCAGGCCATGGGGCCTCAAAGGTCTCGTGGAGCTCGGGTGAGTTCAGTGAGTGCAGATGCGGATCACAGACGGAGTCTGGCAGATCCGGCAACGATGGTTCCAGATCACAGACTGGATCTGGCGGATCCACCATGAGTCAGGGGCACAGGTCTCAGGGAACTCGACTGGCCGGGAAACCGGGACTGACTGGTCCTGACACAGCCCCTCGTACTGTGTTACCGAGATCATGAGGGCCTTTAGTGTGGTTGACAGCTCTCCTGGCTGCACTATAGCCCCTCGCGCTGAGTGATGGGAACAGCATCCTCTGGGGATAGACGGCTCCCCTAGCTGTCGATCGCTGACAGGTTGAGCATCACTCAGCCCCTCGCGCTCGGGAATCACTGATAGGGTAGACAGCTCTCCTGGCTGTCGTTCGTCGGCTGGCTGGGTAACCAGGCCAAACAGAACACCATCCAGCCCTTCTCGCTGGGTGATGATGTCAGGGACCGTGGCAAACACCTCAGGATTTTCTGAGACTGGGAACAGCTCTTCGAGCTGCAAAACCGGGATCAACTGGGCGTGGTACAGCACCCCTGGCTGTGTTGCTGGAGCTGACCAGACCGGAAACAGTCTCTTGGGCTGAGGAACCGGGACCAGTAGAGCTTTATATGACACAAATGGCTTGCCATACTGTGACACGGGGTCTGGAAGCAGCAGAATGGGTAGATCCTCCCCATGGTCCGTTGAGGTCTCGCGATCGCTCGCCATTTTGTGCCACGTCTCACGATCAGGCCGCCATTTTGCGCCACGTCTCGCGATCGGCTGCCATTTTGCGCCGCGCCTCGTGATCGGCCGCCATTTTGCACGAGAATAGCGCTTGCCATATTGCCATACGAGAGCCGAGCCACGGGTTGGAATTCACGTTCGCGACGAGGCAGTGATTCTGTCCAGTACCACATGCGCGATCGTCGTCTTTCACCTCCCCAAGGGTGAAAGATGAACCACAAAGTAAAAGCACATAGTCAATGAGCTGTTCAAGTGTCCAGCTGGGATCCTTCATAGTGCACTTGATTGAGCACATCAAAATCCAAGCCACACATAAAACAATCCTTAATAAAGTCCTCCTCCGCTTTTCACACGGTGACAGATGGAAACAAAATCCTCAACATAGTCCTCAATAGCTCGTCCATGCTGGAACAGTGAACACAAACTAAATGAGACTATTCACTGCCTCACAGGCAGGATTATACACCGGTTTTCGTAACTCGTTTGTGTTCACTGTTCCAGCATGGACAAGCTATTGAGGACTATGTTGATGATTTTTTTTCCACTCACGTGAAGTTAAACAGCCACTGAGCCCTTGTAGACGGTCCATTCTATCACGAGAGCGAGGCGAGGAGATGTGCAGGTTCATGTGCAGGCTGTTTATTGACAGATACAGAGCAAAACAGACAGGCTTAGAGAAGTTACCGGCAGACTGGAATGGAGAAGGCAGAGCAAGAGAATGGCCAGAGTCCAGGCGTGGGTCGGTACACAGTAAACAATCCGAACAGACAAGGAAACACAGGAACACGTAGTGGCAAAACAACAGGGGTTGACAGTGCTAATAGACGGTCGAGACAGACAAACAGGGGGGTTTTATACAAGTGAAAGTAGGTCACGGGGCGGAGCAAACAATCAGACACCAATACAACCAACGAGTGGGCAAAGACAGGAGTTCATTGATGAGAGTCCATGAATGAAAACAGACATAAAACACAGAAAGTTCGCTGGGCATTGAAGTGCCATCCCCTGATCTGGGCTGACACCTCCAGCTGACTGTGACAATTAGACAGAACTGTTAAATACACTTAACTAATAAACTGCCAAAATAAATGTCCTTCTTATCATCCTTAAATTTTTTATTTAATTAAATGCTGCTAATTGTCAAATATTACCTGATATATTGGCTTTGACATTATATCAGTTGACAACTAAAGACAATCCACACTAAAATAAATGTTGCGTGGAAAGACAATCTACACTAAAATTAATGTGGCGTGGAAACAATTTATGGCAAATAACAATTCAAACACTCACACAGGAATTTTCTTTACTTGCATGTTCACAAAAAAGTTTTCATGAAAAGGTAGACGCAGTTTGGTCCTAAAACCTTAATCTTAACTTAAAATAAATATGAATATGGGACAGATAACGTTAGGTAAGCAGGTACACACACACACACAAAGATGGGCTGTCCATGTTTGAGCTGCGAGAGGTCTGCCAGGGGTCAGGTATAGTTCCTGAAGCACTGATACTTTCATTAAAGCATGGAGGGAGCGGCACAGAGGTCAGTGGCACTCAGAGGCTCAGCACAGAGAACATACTGTTTTCTGCTGGCCAGCAGGACACTGGAATGTTGGGAGGGATTGTGGGTAACTTTCACTGCGCCACATACCTTATCAGATAATTACAGAGCGGAGGCGGGAGGGGAAACCCTGCCGGCGGTCTGTCACAACGCAAACGAGGCGGCACTGTGTCCAACAGACCTGCGCTGTTGTCCCAACACACATGCAGAGGAAGTGACACTTTGCTCAGTGGAGGGATTCAGAGACCGTGTTCTAGACAGCATACTAACTAGACACAAAAAAACATGAGTGTGTTGTTACCAAAAAACAGGGTTATAATTGTTAACTGGTTAAACCATAATTTCAATACTTTTACAAAAAAAAAGGAAAATATGAAAATCTATTTCAAGCTATAATAGTATCTCAATGAAACAAATGACCGTTTTACAGATTAATTCATAAAGAAGTCAATGAATCATTCAATTAATCAGTTAGAACTATTACTGAATCAACATTTGACCAACTAAACCGTGTCATAAAAATACAGTATAGGCTTATGTTCTAACATAGTGTCATAGTATATTCTTTCATAACATATAGTGTATTTTTCTGTGTGTATTTAATAAGAGCAAACAATACATTAGCAATTAAAAAAAAAAAAAGTCAAAATGTGCAAAAGTCTTAGGCCACTAGTATTTTCATCAACAAAAAAGTGGGTTATTTCTATCTTTTGCGGTAGCGTGTCAGTTGTAAATATCAGTTGACATTTCCAAACATTATTTTTGTCAATAATGCAATGAGATTATTGTCTGCACAAGGAGTCTGACAACAGCCAGTGCTCCACACAGAGATCTGATCTGATCATCATCCAGTCTGTCTGGAATCACATGAAGTAACAGAACAAACTGAGACAGACTCAATCCAATCATGAATGATTGAACAATGAAGTAATGAATGCACGCACACATGAATGAATGAATGTGTGAATACATTAATAAATTCACACACGCATGAAACAACGAATGAATCAATGAATGCACACATGCATGCATGAAAGAATAAATGTTTGCACGAATACATACATGAATAATTGAACGCATGCATGCATAAATGAACGAACGCATGCACACACAAATGAATGAATGAATAAATCTGTAAATATATGAACAAATTAATGCATGCATGCATGAAAGAATGAATGCACACATGAATGAATGAATGAATGAATACATACAATAATTAATTTAAAAATACATATATCAACATTGTCCATGAACCAACAATTTAAACATCCATGATTTAATGTCTTTGAATTAGCTTCATTTGCCACATTTGTACACGATGCGATATGGACTTAAAAACTAAGCAAAGAAAACATACTTTTTCATGCAAAAACCTACTGTGAACATAGCAAAACACTTTATTTAATTTTTCTTCTTAACCCTGGGAAAGTTCATGTAGGCATTTTGTTATGAAAACAAGCAGAATGAAGTTTGAAGGAAAGAAACACAATAGCACCATGCCTAATTCTGATTTAATCTAGAAAATACACAAACCGAATTAAACCCACTAGGCTTCAGTTGTTCAAATAATGGAATTAATTTCACAGTTTGTTGGCTTGCATCCTATCTGCTCTCTGCTTTTTGCAACAGGGCAAGAAAACACTGTGACGATGGAAAGTTTTTGAACGGACAAGCAAATAATATTTACATGGATTTCATTCAAACAGATACAGGACCAGAATCAATTCTGGCTTTCAGAAAGAGAGTTTATAATATGTGCTTCTCATTAGTAACTGACACTTAAACAAATAAACAAACTACACAGAAACTGAGCCAAAACTCACCTGACACCGAACACACGGGTCTGTTCTGCTTTAATCTTTAACAAATGTTTTCTCATTATTCAAACCCAGTTTGGCAAAGCAAGTCAGGTATATCATATGATATTGTACACCTCAGGTCATTATTTAACATGAGTGTATCTGGGAGAGAGCCACCATATAAAATATCATAATGAACATGACAAATATATACAGGTCAGTGACATAATGACAAAGTCATTTCATAATATTCTGATATTTGTAAAAAATAAATAAATAGGATTTTTCCATGTTTACATAAATATTGAATGACAATGTATGCATTGTATAACAATGGTATAACATTATTCCAAGCAGATTTTGACTTATTTGAAAAAAATACTTATTTGAAATATTAAGAGATGCTTTACTTATATTTAATGTACTTTCTACGGACATAAAATGACTTTTGCAAATTTCTTGCAATGTGCACATCTTAACGTCTTTGACCCATTTATTTCAGGCATCCTTTTCTGGCATTGTTATCTAACACTGATTCTAATTTTCTTAAAAGACTGTATGTAAGTGCACTTGTATTTTCATTACCTTGATTTTCTTGAGGTTTAAATTTGCTTTGTAAACCCTGCAAGTATTGAACAAGCGACTCATTGTTAAAATGACTGTCTATGTCAATACCCTACAAGCAATAAAAATCCTTCTTTTTCCTCCTCATGCTAAGCCTGGCATTGTGCTGCACTTCTGAGCGTTAACAAGCGTGGCATGCTAGTCCACAAAGACGACTCAAACCCAGGTGTTACACAACATGCGTTCTTCACAACACTGAAGGGAGGCCTTTTCTTGACTCTCACTTCCTTCACAAAATCTACCGCCTCTGAATCTGTATAAACAAGTCAATCCAACAAGCACTTCAGGCAATACAGACGCTTCAACCCCGATGAAAAAAACATTAATGATGGCAAAGGCTAAAATAGAAGAATGTACAATGTACATGTACAATTAAATATTCAATAATGACATGACCTTGAACTTCAAAATGTAGTCTTTTTTTATTATTAAGTCAGTCTTCATAGTCTGCCATTTGTGTTTTGTTTTTTTTCACTGCAAACTTGAGGAAATCTTGATACTATGATCATGATATTTCAGGTGTATCATGTTATTGTTTGCCTTAGGATATTCTTTAGAAGTACATCTGGGAGAAAGCCAATGTATGAAATAGAATGAAAATGACAAACATAAACAGGGTCAATGAAATGGCGCTCAGGCTTTGTCAGCATTGTGTGTGTGTACATACATTTTTCTTTATATAAGCAGTAAGAGGTTACAAATTAAACATTAAATGGCACTTTATGATATAAAATGATACTTTATGATAAAAAAAAGAAAAATTTTAACTTCAGAAATATGCAAAAATTTGGCAAAATTCAAAGCTTTGGTTAAATGCTCCTTTTGTTTTTGTTGAAAGTATAAAAAAATATTTTAATGCAGATTTTAAATGATCTAGTGAATGCAATTCTGCCGTTTGCCCTTAGAATTAACATCTTAATGTGAATAACAAATAATAAAATATGTATATTGCACAGAAAAGTTACACTGTTAAAAAGAAAAAAAATTAAAAGTACAAAGGACTTTTTGGTCATTGCATAAAATTACCTGTACACGTTCTGTTAAATTTACAGACATTTCCTTCAGTCCTACAACACTTGAAGTGCATAATTCAAAATACACACTAAATACTCAATATGAAAAATTCCTTCAAAACATGATCAATTGGGCTGCATCTTTTTGTTTGTTTGTTTGCTTTTAACAGAACAACTCAATCCTTCTCAGAAACACACCAACATCATTAACTGGTTTTAATTAGTATAAGAGCAGGACTGTGACCCAAAACCAGATCAATCGCAAAAGCAATCAATCAGCCGTTACACTTAGAGCCTGCCCACTTTCACCTATGACAACAAATCTTTAACAATCCCCTAGATTTGTCTCAGCTGGCAAAAACCATACAGCGAGGGAACGCTCTGACAGGTAGCCTTTGATCTGCTAAATCTACGTGTGGCTAGAGGCTAAGGGTCTAAAAATAAGAAAAGGCATTCATCTCGAGGAACAAATATGACCTTGACCACAAAAGTTAGAGATGGGAGTCAGGAAAAAGAGGGGCGAGGCGTGACTGAAGATGACTTTTTTACCGGCACATGTTCCTACACCTGACTGGTCATGTTATTCACTCAGGATCCTTTTGTGTCCCGCACAATCACTCCGCGATAGCACAAAAGCCCGGGCAGTCGTGTGTGGAATGGCTGAATGGCGTTGTTGGGGTGAGAAACTCGGCCCTTTTGAAGATGCCGCAGTCAGACAGAAATACTGCGACCGAGCACTGAGATAAGAGCAACACATTGAGCTGAATCCCTGACAGGAGGGAATGTGTTTCAGCTGGGCGCTGACAGATCATCCAGAATATACCAGTCACGCTCGAACAGGGTATAAAAACAGCAATAGTCATCTGAAAACATGTGGCAGTTGCAAAATGAGGCGTAACTGAAAGGAATAAAAACGAAAATTATGTCATTATTTATTCACCCTCATGTCATTCTAAACCTGATGAATCCCTATGCAGGTCTTTTTCATACATAGACAAACCAAAAACATAACACAAATGCCATTGCATGATTAATAAGCATTCACTCACCCTCAAAGTTGTTCCACACCTGAATATTTTGAAGAAACGTGGTATATTTGATGGGCATTCACTTCCATGGTATTACCACTGAAGTCAATGGCTATACCTTCAACTGTTTGGTTACCAACATTCTTCTTTTGTGTTGAAGAGAAGAAATAAACTCATACAGGTTTGTAACAACATGATAAGTAAATAATGACAAATCTTTCATTTGGGCAAGCTAACCCTTTAAGAAGACTCAGAATAAAGTCTTACAGACATTTTTTTTTTTTTTAAATAGTACTTATATTTTTATTTTTTTTGTTTGTTTGTTTTTTTGTTTGTTTTTTTTCTTTCTCCAAAACATTTTTTTTCTTGAAAAATAAATAAATAAATCACAATATTTTCATTTTATATGTAAATATACAAATGTAATATTAAATACCACACGCTGTTTTAAAGGAAAATACCCTTTGAGTATTTCTACTTAAACTTTTTCCCCGGTTTCACAGACCAGGCTTAAACCTAGTCCCAGACTAAAATGTAAATCTGAGCTACATCAACTGAAAAAAACTAATAAAAAACATTTATTTTAAAACATGTCAGTGCCTTTGTTTTGTCTTAAGATACACACCAGTAATGATTTATTACTTTATTTCAAAAAAATTCAAGTTTCTGTTATGCTTTTTCCGCTTGCTGCCAAAAAACTGGTGTTTTTAATTCTGCTGCAACAAAATAAAGCATGTGGCATTCATCGGGTGTGTAATTATTGATGTGTGCATTTCATTTTTTTTTTTTTTTTGACAGACTTAAAAATAAATGAATAGATAAATTAGATCATGCATGTTTTACAAGATAACAGATTTTAAAAGTTTTTTTTTTTATCAATTACAATCTATGCTTTGAACAATCCAGCTGGGTTGCTGAAGAAACTGGTTTCTGAAACTTAAAAATAAATCACAATTTACTTGTGGTTCCTTCATCCTAAACACAACGGACGTTTAGTCAAATGCCTGCTCACACACAAACTATTCTAACTCACATTATCCAACTTGTAGATTTTAAATGAAGACTAAAAGAGTTGTTTTAAAGTTAGACTGTTTAGGCTTCAAAAGATGAATATTATTTTGAGATTTATTTTCTGCAAAGGAAAACACAATTCTCTTTTGATGAAGGATCCAAGCTCATGAACATCCAGGTCGGCCTACAAAAATCTCCACTGCAGACGGTGTTGGAAACTTGTCTGACAACTCACATCTCTGCAGTTCTGTTCAATGCCACAGAAAAGCAAAAAACATGCACACGACTGCAGGCGTAAACTCTCGCAGATAGGAAACACATTAAGACATCAAAGATGTTTAGATGCACAAACTGGCATGAAATATTTCTCAGAAATGTGCTTGGCATTTATTTCCTGCTAATGCAAGCAGACAGACAGTACGTCGATTAGTCAAGAGTAAGCATCTTTCCATAACCTCAAAACAGCCTCGGGATTTATAAAACTCAAAATGAAATCACGACCACAAAACATAAAATCCCGCATTTTTGCCCTGACAAGTTTGAAAGAGGAAGTTTTGGGCGTGCCTTGCAGCGTCCTATTAAGGGAGCGGTGCTCTATTACGTCGTCTAAAGTAGGTTAAGTGCCCATGCTGTGCTCTCTGATAAACAAGCACCCGCACTTTCTCCCTATAGATCTACCTGGTGCAGGTAACTGTAGTCTGTCACTCCTCTGCAAATCCCTGGAATTTCCACCTCCCTTCTCCTGACGGCCTTCCCCACCCCTCTCTAATCCCACCACACAACTGTCTGTGTGATTTATTCCCACTGGAGGGATGAAAGGAAGCTTAAGAGTGTGCTTGAAAGATTTGGGCAACGTTGGATAGTTAGGAACAGATGAGACCACCGTGTCCTGTGATTTACATCAACCAGCCAAACAAATCTCAATTTCTTGCTGTCTGAATTTTCCTTCTTATCACCTTAGAAAAATTCTACAGGACTGAGAACTGCACATGTAATGTGCGTGCACAGGATAATCTAAATGGTGTTACGGTGACTTTAAGGAGCTAAAACGTTAAATAAACTCTTTATTTTTGTTTTCTTGTTTGGCAGTCAAAAATATCTTAAATTTATACGTTTTTATACGGGCTTGTTATTACATGGGAGTAAGTGATTAGCAACAAAGTATTCATTTTGGGGTGGAGTATCCCTTTAAGGTTCTTGTACACTGACTCCGAAACCTTCGTGTGCATTTTTTTTTTTGTATTCGTCAGCCTTTATACCTATAAACACAGAAAATCCAACCTTATTCGATTTTTTTTATTTTATATTTTTTATGACAAGCGAAGGTTTTGGAGGCAGTGGATAATTGTGATTGACAACATGAGGTCGTATTTATTTTTAAAAATGCAAAGATTTGGGGCAAAAATTTCAGACTCAGTCCGGAATGACCTTTGGAAGGTTTTTAAGGAAACTGCAACAAAATAAGGAGCAAATTATGTACATTATGTGTGCAAATTTATGCATCAATTTTATTAATCTTGGGCCTACCGCCCATTAAACCCCTGTATTGTTCAACAATCATGAGCACTATTCTTTATCAACAGTACAAGTGCTACAATAAACAACCCCCATTTTACTACTATTGTGTGTGCATATTCTTTTCATCTGCTTA
>JAUMHR010000056.1:18836209-18849634 GCA_032361145.1 Enteromius fasciolatus
GAGGTAAATTATTTATAATTGAAAAAAAAAAAATATATATATATATATATATATATATATTGAAATACTTGTTGCCATACTTGTTGAAAAATAGTGCGGTGCAATGTGTAGAAATTTTAACTTGAATTTTCTTGAACTCACTTGAAAAATGACTTTTTCAGTACTGTAATAGGCTGATTCACAGGAACCAAACCCATTTCCAGGAAGGCCACAGAGAATGAACAGCTACATTCGATATTCGTGAATAGAAAGTGAAAGTGATGATCACTAAATAAAAGGAAATCTAACGGCGAGAGGTCACAGAAGACGCACTGATAACACCAGGAAACGCATTGTAAAACAGGTACGATCAAAACGATTTAAAGAAATGTGTAACGTTAGGTAAACGCATTATCACTCCGGGTAAATATATTACACTTGCTGGCTGACCATTATCGGATCAACATCGACACTTTCTATTTTACAGCAACAACTTACATTTGGTGGTTACATGCTGATATATAAGAGGGACAAGAAACAAACAAAGCAAACGATGATGGAATAACATCTTATACCATGTAGCGATTCTCTCTGGCACGCTTTACAAAATTATTTATGATTCGCGGATGTCATACAGCCGCTCTACGGGAGACCCCGGGACATTACGGGAGAGGTGGGATTTCTGTCTTAATGAATTACTAACCTCTTCCACTTTAACCTCCAGCTTACTGTCTCCAGCTCCTCCGCCTTCAATCGGACTCAAGAAAGCCATCATCACGCAATAAATAGTGTACGGAGAAGTGGTCTCTCAGAGCGAACTTGAGAAAAATCCTACCAATCACAGCAACCATGTTTTCGGGAAAGAAGATGACTTCCGCAGAACAGATGGAGTTAGCACTGGAAAAGGCAAAGGATGAGCAAGAAGAGTGGGGAAGACAAATGGAGTTAGCAATGGAGTCAGCAACGGAAAAGGCCAAAGATGAGCAAGAAGAGTGGGGAAGACAAATGGAGTTAGCATTGGAAAAGGCGAAAGATGAGCAAGAGGAATGGGGACAACAAATGGAGTTAGCAATGGAGTCAGCAATGGAAAAGGCCAAAGATGAGCAAGAAGAGTGGGGAAGACAAATGGAGTTAGCATTGGAAAAGGCGAAAGATGAGCAAGAGGAATGGGGACAACAAATGGAGTTAGCAATGGAAAAGTGGAAAGATGAGCAAGAGGAGTTGGCAGAACAACTGGAGTTAGAAGTGGAAAGGGTGTTTGCAAAATAACGAGTTAGCAGAACAACCAGTGCAGAGGAAGATGAGTTGGAAGTAACAGAAGTAACCCACTGAACACAATGAGGAGGAAGCATCTCAAGATGATTTGAAGAAGAAAGTGATTTTTTATTGCCTCATCTAATTAGCTTTAGTGGTTAATCACTGTCTTTCCTTCTTATAGCTCAGTTTTCTTTGTGTTGACCATATTTTAAAATCAAGCACCTTATTATTTTATAATGTACTTTGCCAATCAAGAGTCTGGAGTCAGTCATAATGTTTCTGTCTGAAATTTAAAAAAATATATTTATCAAGGGTGGACAAAAAACAAATGACAGCAAGACATTTATAATTAGGCGAAACATTTCTATTCATATAAACGGTGTCCTTTTAAACATTCCATTCACCAAAAGATCCTTAACAAAAGTATATCATGATTTCAACAAAAATATTATGCACTCTGAAATAAAAGGTAAAAAAGCTGTCGCTTTACAAAAGGCATGTTTGTACCTAAAGAGTCCATTTTGGTACCTTAAAGGTACATATTAGTACTTAAAGTGTACATATTTAAACCTAATTGGTACAAAAGTGTACCTTTTAAAATGGTACCACCCCAGTGACAGCTTTTGTATGTTTATTTATGATAGTGTGAGACAGAATAATGTAATACTGAAGACCCTGAGTAATGATGCTGAAACTTCAGTCTATATTTTCAAATGAAATGATAATTGTAATAATATCTTACAATATTACTGTTTTTACTGTGTATATATATATATATATATATATGCATTGTATATGCATTTTTGATCCCAAATAACAGACAAATAACTGTTGTATAGAAGACTGTTTATTCATGACCATTTCATGATGTCCAATATTGATGCATTTGGCGAAACAAAGAAGGCAAAAAGAAAGAGGAAAGGGAAAATACTGCATAACTAATGTCAATAAAACACTGTCAGACAACAGAGCTACGCGATGAAACATAAGAGCGTATCAAAAAAACGACATTTATCGGACATACAAATAACATTTATCCTATAAATGCAAAGCAAGGAATTTAATCGTCTCCCTGTTGAGGTGCAAATTACAGGTGGAGGATCGACATCACTGGCCAGAGGTGTATGATGGAGTCCACGGATGCTGGTCTCGGGATTGCACATCATGTCCTTAACGGGAGAAGGTCTTGCCACTGGACAGATGATATGAGGGTTACATTCATATTCACAGGTTAAACGGTGAATAAATAGAGCTGTATACTCTGTATGCCAAGTAAAAGTGAACATAATTAACCAAAATCGCCAATTTAACAATAAAAATAACATTTGAAAAATATACCAGTCTCTGAATTACAATAATTAATTCTTAAAAAGGGACATGACATGATTTGTCACGCCACTCGCGTCATGTAAGTTAGCATCACCGATTATAATGTCTTTACTCGCATCCCGTATAGATGGTGTAACATTGGTACTGCTTTGTGTCACAGAACTGGTTGACTGAGTTGCTTAAGCTAGCTATGTGTGGGGCGGAGCTATCAAAGGGGCAAGACCCTTTAGGGGTAGGGGCGTGTTTGTTTTGGTGATTTCAAATATCAACATTGGCTTCCAAAAATCGTATACCCTGGCTATCAGGATTTATAGTTCTCCAGCACTTAAGTCAGAAATAATTTTCACATTTTATGAAAAGATTTAGTTAATGCATGAGGTATCATATACTAACAATGCATGTTCATTTCTACAATAACTCTTTACAATAAGCTCCCTTTCATGAAAATTAGCTAACATAAAACATTTATTAACCTTAATGTCAACTTCAACATATTCTAATACATTTTTAGGAACAAATGTTACACCTGTTCATATTAGTTCATGACCCTCACATGAACTGACAATGCATAGTCTGAAAGAAAGATTAATAAATACTCTAACAAGTGTATTGCTCATTGTTGCTTAATGTTAGTTAATGCATTAACTAATGTCACCCAGTGGGACCTTTGTACTATTTATACATATAATATAAATATTTATAATATTTATATAACAAAAATTAAGAATAATCATTAAGTGAAAATAATAAAAAAATGAAAACGGCTGCTATTTATTCGTTCAAAATACATGCATCAACTGTTAGGCAATGAAAACTTCCTGGAACGTGTTACCCAGGAATCCTTAAAGTCTGCTGACGCAGAGAAGCACTTCACGTTCCAGTTATTGTGAATTGAGGTTGATTTTACTGTGCAAACATTAACGGACTGAGGAAAACATCTAGTTTCTAGAAGTGTTGGCTTTATACTGTAGGAACTATAGCGACAAGAAGCACGATTATAGAAACATTTCTTAAACGAAATGAAAATTCTAATGTATCTTACATTTAACAGAATACTCAAATAACAATAAACATTTGAATTTGACTGAAAACAAAAATCTATATGAAATTTAAAACTTTGAAAAAGCAAAACTGTGCACTTTAATCGACTTCATGAAGAATAATTTAAGTACGAACTGGCATATATTAGAGGTTCACTGCAAAATGTTTAAATATATAGGCTGCTTAAGATAAGACTTTTCTTTTGCAATGCATTATGGGAGTTTGTGGTTGCTGTTGAGCTCTTTTTCAATGGCAACAGCAACTTCTCCAATCAATGTATCTTTCTTTAGGATTATGTTTAACATTGACCTTTTTTAGGAAGCCATTAAAACAAGTTTGCTTTCCAAATTAAAAGCACAGTGACATAAAAATCTAAATCATTAAAGCTTATGGACGGTCGATTTTGAATGTTTTCAAAATTACTGATAAATAGCAATTTCTCTTTGATTCCAGGTAGATGTAGATGAAGACAGAAGTATCTGGTCACATTTCAGTTCAAACAAGCTCAAACAACAACCAGATGAGTAAGTAATATGAAAAGTACATGGTAATCTGCTCTGATATGATCAGCCTCTAAGAGACCGCGGATGGTGCAACGCCAATTCAAACACACACCATCACAAATTAATCTTTTGCAAGCGCACGCCTCTGGTGTTGAATAAAACCCAGAAATAAGCACAAACATCAGCACAAATCAACCGCCTGTACTGAAAAAAAGCCCATGAGAAAGATTTCATTTTCAAAGACCTGGAAGACACTGTGCGGTTTCATATAAAGTGTGAAATACTAATGATTGTGAAACACTTACGAAATTGTTTTCATCTCTTTCTTCTCAGCGTCCGGCCGAGCACGATTGAGTACCTTGAGGAAGTCCGAGGTCTTAGCCCTCATACGAGTGTGGATGTAAGCCTAAAACGAGAGAAAACACACCTATTAGAGCGGAAACAAAACCTACATTCCCAAGATTAGACATTAACTTTTTACATACAAAGTGCTGAATGGTTAAATGACCAGTATGCAAACTGAGAAGCACATTACAAAGCAACTATAATTACACATTACAAACTCAAGGGTTGTGTTTGACCCTTCATAAACACTTGAGTCGATGTTGGGCAAAGAGGCGTTTCTGAGGAGGTTCTCACCTTGGAGCACTTTATGTGGTAGTGCAGATAGTCCCGGAAGGTGTGGATGAGGTTGATGGTGTTGTCTCTGGTGTTGGCGTTTGTGTGTCGAGGAAACAGCACTGTTGAGAAGTGATGTCAGTATTTTTATTTCAAATATAATATGGAACTCACTGTAATTGTAACATGTTTAGGTTACCTATACAGGCTGTATTTATTTAATTCAAATACAGAAAATGTTATAATGTGAAATATTATAAAAATTTCAAATAATAATTTTCTATTTTAATATACTTTAAAATATAATTTATTTCTGTGATGCAAAGCTTAATTTTCAGCATCTTTGCTTTATATATATATATATATATATATATATATATATATAATAAATAAATTTTTTATGTGTCATCCAGAACAAAAAAAATAAAAAAATCACTAATAAGTTGCACAGGTATATTTGTAGCAATATGTAATTATCGATTATTTATCTTTCCAAAAATCATTAGGATACTAAAGATATACTGTAAATATATCAAAACATACTATTTGATTATTAAGAATTTTTCATGGCTAAGAATTTATTTGGACTATTTTAAATGCAATTTTCTCAATATTACAAATTTTACACCCTCAGATTACAGATTTACAAATAGGCCAAATATTGCCCCATTCTAACAAGCTCTTTTTATCTTATTCAGTGTTGCTTCTCAAGTAAACGTTTAAACGGTTAAACGGTTAAATATTAACGGTTAAATATTTAAAATGGAAAATATGCAAGAAGTGCAGTTAAGATAAATTTAATTAACTAAATAATCTGTCACAAAGACTAGTATTTTCAGTTACCGCTGCTCTGCATATCTTGAAATGAACAAATAAAACAGAACTAAATAAGCACTCAGTAAACATTGCATGTTTCAAGAAGCTTCCTGGTTTATGCGCTGGTAAATGCTGTAGGCTTTGATAATAGGGTGTGGCACTTTTCAATTCATTAAAGGTTTGTGTAACCGCCATGAAAAGAAGCTGGGCGTTTGTTCTCCTGATCCGAATGCAAATAAACAGTGCACCTGTCACAGATAAGCAGCAGTGATCTGCTCTGGCCTCATAACGTATATATTTAACTGGCAGCTGTGGTTGATAATAGTGTTCTGTAATGAACAGTTCCCAAGTGCCATTTTCAAGTAAAGATGTTAAATGAATGTTTGTGTGTTTGTGAGCTCATGATACAAACCAAAAGTGATGTAGCCAATGTTGTCTCCCACAGCGGCATCAGTGTCCTTCAGCTCCAGAGGAGGTTCTCTGTGACTGAACAGCACCTGAGGAGCCGTGTGACTGGCCCTCCTGCCTTCTTTAAACTCCTGAACACAGAGAAACACAGGCATCAGTCCACCATGTCATCATAATGACCGCCAAAACAAAGTTAACACACACGCAGCTGTTCTTGTGGTGATCTGCACTGCTGACATTATGATGTGCAAGTGATTTTGTGAAAGTAGTCAAATTAGTCTAACGCCATTGCGTTAGATACAAACTTGGTTTGGAAGTTACTGTTTGCTTACACATTTATTAAAAATTAATAGCCTTTGCAATAGCATTTCTAAATAATGCAAATTTCTGCATTTTCAATTGTGGCCTATTTGCCCAAATACTTTTTGAGGCTACTGTACATATGTGATATATACAGTGATATAAAATGACTTAAGTGACAAGCATACAAGCTCTAAAAATGAGCTCATAAGCTCTGAGGTCATTGTAAATGACAGTATTTAATTCTGTGAATACAGAAATGACGACATCGCTTGGCATACGGTGGTTTAACCTTGTCATCTAAATGTGAAACCATGACACAAAATGACTGGATTGAAAAACACCCGGACGGCATGTGTATAAACAGGGCAGGACAGAAATGGTCAAAATTGGACCTGAAAACAGGATAAAATTAGCGAACCTGCATGAACACTTTCCCGATGATGACATCATCGTCATCCTTGAACACTGTGCTGAACACAACAGTTACTCTGTCTTTCTTAGCCTCGAGATACCTGAAACCAATGACAAGACACACACAAACACAGGCTGGATTACACACTTTGTGCAAAACTCCTCTAAAATAAAATCTGGAAATATTAAATGCAAGTAATAAGATACGAAGAATTAGTGCTGTCAAATGATTAATCGCACCCAAAAAAAACTTTTTGTTTATATAATATAGGAGAGTGTACTGTGTATATTTATTGCGTATATATAAATACAAACTCATGCATGTATATATTTAAGAAAAATATTTTTATATATTTAAAAATATATGTAAATATATACTGCATGTGTGCATTACATTCATATATTATTAAAAGAAATGAATTCAATCAGAATTGTAATAAAATAAAGCCACAAGAACTTTTTTAATATATTTAATTCTATCTGAATTAATAATTAATCTGAAGTAATGAATTATTTTAAACTAAAGGGTTAAATTAAGATTTTATCACTCAGAAAAGCTATATAATTTTGAATTTTAATTTGATTTAACCCATTCTGCAGCTTTTTTTTTTTTTTTTAAGATTTTTACATTGTAAACCCATGTTAAAATATTTATTGCTAATTTTAAGATAATTATTTTAATACTAATATTATGGTAACAACTTAAAATTGTTTTACACAAGACATGGTACACACTCATACATTTACACTTCTCTTATAGCCTTGAATGATGCTCATTGAAAATGTTTTGTCAATAAAATTAAAGAACTCATTTAGCTCTTTATTGAATTAGTCCGTAAAATAATCACTAGATTAATTGATTACTGAAATGGGTTGCTGCCCTACTGTCCTGGAGGTCTGAAGAAAGTTCAAGAAGCTTACATAGACTCATCGTCCCTGTAATGGACAACGGCCCTTTTCTCTCCGTCACGACCCTCCTCCTGGAACTTAAAGTACTTCTCGAAGACGGACGCGAAGCAGTTTCTCTTGAGGATGCCTGCCTGGTGGATCACCTCCTCTTTGTTGGGTGGAACAGTGTCCAGGTCGAAGAGCAGTGAAATATTGTACCCTTCAGAGAGGAACAACAACAAACTGTCAAACTAAAACTCCTGCAGTAAGAACAACAAAGAAAACAGCAACCGCTTGGCTTACCGTCTTCTGGTGCCACAAGGAAATTTCCATAAACACGCTTCAGCAACTGAAACAAAACAAAACAAATCTCTTTAATTTTGTTTTAATAATAAAAGATACGGGAAGTATATTTGTTATGATCCATAGTGAATTATTTGCTTTGAAAGTACAAAGCAGTCTTGCTTCGAGCAAAAAAAAAAAAGAAAAACCCTGAATAAAAAAAAAAATTAAAAAAAAGACGCTTCGATAATCATCTCATTATCACATTGCAGTCCTCTGAATCATAACCGAACTATGAGGTGCCTAGACATTTCCAAGAGCATAGCATGTCACAATACATGACAAATTAACTTCCAAACAACTGCTTCATTTCAACTGTCCATGTACAAAACGACAAGCACTGGCTTGTTTCATTCCTGGCATTTTTAACATGCTTTGAGAGACTGTATTTTGTGTTTTATCACCTATTTTAGCCATGGAATAGTGTAGTGAATGTTGCCTTCACCAACCTAGGGGGCTAAATAGTGTAGTGATGGGTACTCGCGTTACCAAGGATGCTGTGACATTTGGATCAAGTGTCACTTAAGTGTGGTTATTAGTACATCACATGAGAACGCTTGGTGGCATCTTTTATATCATCAACACAAGGAAGACACAAGTGTAATGAAGATAGACAAAAGATAGACAAGAGTAATCAGCAACTACTAAATGAACACCATAAATGAAATGGGAATAAAGTCCATAAGAGGCCTAATATACAAGGGATCGGGTTGAACGTTGCTATGTCAGAGTTACGTTATCTGGAAAGATAAACTGTTGCTACTCTGAAAGAAATAAGGTGAAGAACCTAATTATGCAACAAACAAATATGGAAAGATTATTTGTTAATTGCAATCAGACACAGCAATGCCAAGGTCTCTGGAAGAGGTTTGGATCAGTGATATTTACGTTCCCAGCTTGTGCTGGTAACAATGCAGTGGGGAATGGAGCAGGAATCCGTTTCGATTGCCTTAAATATGACAAGCTGGAGGATGCTGGTCTCCTGGAGCACCAAAGGGTCCTAAAATCTGAAGAACGCAGATGTGGCCCTGGAGCAGGTGAAGAAGGTCCTTGCCTGGAACATGCAAGCAAAGAACCTTGCTCTGAAGTTTGATTATCTCTTTCTGCACAGGCTGGAGGCTCAGAACGGCCTCGAAGCTGGACTCAGGACTTGGTATCTGGTGTTGTCTCTTTCCTCACGGGCCAGAGGTTCAGAACGCTGGTGTTTCTGTTAGTGCCTCTCTGGAGGGGAGATTTAGAACTTTTTGGTCTGTCTCTATCTCCTACCACACAGACTGGTTGCTATCTTCGCTGTAGTGGGCCATAGGCTTGGAATGGTTGTGTCTGTTAGTGTCTCACTCTTGCAGGCCCAGACTCAGAACAAGGAGTGTTTTTATCCCTTTTCAACGAGGAGAAGATTTTAATCTGGTCCTTTTCCATTTCTGTGATTGGCTAATTCCATTAGAGCAGAGGAACATGGCGGGCCCACCCTCCTTTCCTCCTGTGGAACTTATTTGCATAGTCCAAACACAAAGTTAAAAAAGTGTCACTAAAGTTTACCTCTGCATTTCTCACTTACCAAACCACAAGCAGAAAAACTTTGGTAATGTTACGAACACATCAAGTCCAAACATGATTCCATTAACAGCTGTGTTGTTGTACTACACGTCGCTGTCACTGAGAATACTTGATACTTGACCTCTGATGTGTGCGTCATAGTTTCCATCAATATAAGGTCTGAGAACAAAATTATGAATGGATTTGGATGGATCTCTGTGATCTCTCTTTGTTTCACCCACTGCTGCTGCATCCAGAGGTCCTAAGAAATTTTTAATGGAGGTCACTGGCCAAAACCTTAAGAGTCAGTCAGTTGGTGGCTGAAGGGCAGAAACTGCATTTTGAGCAATGAGAAGTTCGGTCCTTCATTAGCCTTTGCACCAAAAGTCTCTTCTTGCCCAGTAAGAGATATCTGGCCATTGTCCTGGCATCTTTATCGGATGGTGTTGGACAGTTTGCTTATGTTAGTCCACCAAGATCCAATCAAAATCCTGATCAAAAACCTTTGTCCACTATTGTGGTCAGAGGGGTCCCACCATAAACTGGGCCCTGGAATGTACTGTCCACTACAACAGAGACAGGATTGAACAAACAAAACAGCCCCAGGAAAAGAAAAAGAAAGGCACTTGAATTCATTTTTTATCTGAGACTTTATCTGTGTGCATGATATAAGCAGACAGGAAGCTGAGGGCAAATTTTGCAGGATGTCCCTCTGTTTTGCATTCATTTGATTTACATTGGCAGTCCACAATGAAGCTGGATCAGACTTTGAATAGTTATTTGCATTGGCAGGAAATATTGGCATGAACCTCAACTCCATGAGCCCTCAAGACCCATGAAAATCCTGCTCTAAAAACAATTCATTCAAGTCCTCGATGCGCTGATTCCTTTAAAAAAAAAACACAACAAACTGCTCCAAATTGCTGCCAAATAAAGCTAAATCGGATTCAAAATCATGCAGACGAAACTGCGTCCATCTTGAACTATGCCTGCAAATAATAATTCAACTGTGTTTGTCAAACAATCCAAAATTTAGACCATCAGCTCATCACTAATGACTGTACACTGGCTAAGTTTACTAAACAACAAACCCATGTTTCTTTATTTAAAACATGTGACTTCCTCTATCCAAAGTGAGTCACTGGCACTTCCTGTTTCACATAGAAACCACATGTCATTTAGACCCTTAAATGGTGATTAAAATGTGATCACCCTGGACATGTACAATCACAAGACAAGAAGAATATGAAAGAACGTGTGAAATAAAGATTCCTGTCTGAAACTTCACATTGCTTGAGTGTCCACAGGAAATCTATCTGTATTTTCGAAACAGACGAGAATTACAAATTATGCACTACGAACGTCACAAAAACCAACTACATCTTGCAACCAAATTGCTCAGCAAGTATGCATCTTCTTATAAATGGGCAGCACAAAGGGGATACGTCTCACCAAAAAAAGATCATATCTTACCCAAATCAAAAGGAAAACCTTTAAAAGTCTGGGCTAATTTTTTTTTTAAGAAACAATGCTTTTATATAGTATGGATGCATTCAATTGTTTAAAGTGACAGTAAAGCAATTTATAATGATACAAAAAAAAATCTGCTTTTTTTTTTTACTTTCTAATTATCAAAGAATCCAAAGATATAAAGCAGCATAACTGTTTTCAACATTCATAATGATAGGAATGTTTCCTGAGCAACAAACCAGAATATAAGGATTTTTTCTGAAGGACCATGTGACTCTGGAGAGCGCAGGAATGATGCTGAAAAGTCATCATTGCATCACAGGAATGGATTACATTTTAAAATAGATCGAAACAGAAACATTTTAAATTCTAATAACTCTGCACAAATACTTTGGTTTCTTTTAGCAAATAAAGTGCAGCCTTGGTGAACATCTAAAAAAAACTTTAAAATAATCTTACTAACCCCAAATTTTTAATGGTAATGTATATTTTGTATGTTTAGTATCTAAATAATTTTTTTGGATCCTTCTTTTGGTTTTATGGTTATTTCTCATACCTCATCTGCGCCATGCTCCTGAAGCTCCTTGAAGAACTTCAGAGAGATGCTGACCATTACTTTAGTTTTGTCTCCATTGGGGTTGGAGATGTGGTAAAGCACACCATCAAAGTCTGTAGCAAAAACAGAGAGAGATCCCATGTCAATCATTAGCTAAACAAACTGTTTTACAAACTAAATTACTGTTATTGTAATACCATTAACAAACATTTGTACAACAGAAACACAGATTCCACTGCTGAGGTCATTTCCTATTTTGACCTTACCTGCAAACGTAACATCTACTGCTTCAGGCTTGTTCCTAAACAAAAAGAAAAAAAATTTTTTCGTGAGTTTAAATGGTCTGCTATCTAAAAAACATATTGCCAATCATAAAAAAGGAATGACAGTCATCCAGGGTAATCAATAAGAGTGGGTTTATTTTGCAATAATGAACATTTCCACTACTTGCCAAATTAATAATGAAATACTTATTGTTGCAATAATTGTATTAGCTTATACAATCTTAAAATATAATTTATACAGTGCCGTCATGGACAATGGACACCATTTAGAAATATTTAACCTAAATGTCATGACTGACTTTAGGATCAATTATCACAGTAACTTAAACAAGGACAGAATATAATGACAAACGCAATAAGTTTGTGAAATATTAAATATTTAAGTGCAAAAACAAGCCTTTTTTCACTTTTTAACTGAACTGTAAAAAAAAAAAATAACTAAAAAGTAAACAAATCATATCCGCTTATGATGAGTCACATCAGGCGCGTGGAGCACGCGTATATATATATACTGGAGAAGAATGAAGGGGAAATAAGTTCTAAAGGAATCTTAAATTGACAGGCCCAGGAGAATCGCTGATATTTGCTTGTTCTTGCAGAGACATGCATTCACACGGAGGCAGGAACAGGAAGTGTCTGCAGTCTTTTCTGGGACTAAACATTTCAAGAAATCAGGTCAGCTGAACGCGACGTGTACAATGGTCACAATCACTTGTGAGACCTGTTTTAGTAATCACTTGACACGTCGATGTTACAATCGCACATTAATGTTTTTTTACGTGATCTATCCTGCTGGACACACCCCATACAAGATGCTTCAGTACGCGACAATCCACAAATTATCTGACATGACAGAATCAATCCGACACGAAAATGTGCATTAACGTGTAATTTTACCCGTGCAAAGAAAACATGGCTAGTGTTAAAACATGCATACATTAGATGAGCGATGTTTGAACCGAGTTGTGTCTCAGACAGGAAGATCTTCCTCTTACCCGTTGCTCGCGCTGTCGAATTTCAGGGTGAGAGTCTCCTCTATGATCCGATTGTTGATTTCCAACAAAATCATGTTGCCTTAAATTAATTTTTAGTGGCTGTGTGGGATTAAAAAAATAAGATTAAATGTTGCTTTCCTACAATCCTACTACAATCGTTTTGGTTTTCCTGCTCCTACACCTCTGGCCGCTTCCGCATTGACTCGAAAGACCCGCGGGCTGCCCGCGTCATTGCCTGTTCGTTTGTAATAGTTATTTAAACAAAATGTTTGGTGTTTTATTTACAGTGATATTTACAATTTCTAAATAATTATATATATATTTGTGTGTAAAATTATTTGTTCTTCAAAGATTCCTACACCATTTGATCATAGAAGTAACGTTACCATGACGTTTCCAGTTATTCGTGATTACTAAATAAGGAGTTTTATAAACATTGCACTTTAAAAGGGGGCTTTTTACGCTATATTCTTTCTTTCTGAAATATTGTATGGCAAAAATTATTTCACATCTTATATTTCCATGACTTTTGTAGACCTGGAAGTCACTAAAGGTTGCATATTTGTTGCTGATACTAATACTTAGCACTTACAGGGACTTAGACTTAGCACTTACACCCCCAGTTTCACAGACAAGGCTTAAGCTAGTCCCAGACTAAATTGCATGTTTGAGCTGTCTCAGATGAAAAT